>OMKQ01095735.1:0-16425 GCA_900302335.1 Phycis phycis
GCCATATATTTAACCAGATGGCCCCTACCAGTTACAACAGGAACAGTAGCTGCCATTCACCAAGCCATGTCTTTGATTTAGTATACACTCTGAAATGTATTAACTTCATAGGTTAAGTTGGGGGTAAAGTTAGTCATCTGGTGGTATAGTTAGCTCAAATCCCCAATAATGCTTTTACTAGCAAATATAACAGAGAAGCCAATTCCTCTAAAAAAATACAAATATGAGAATGAAAAACAACAAGAGAAGAATAGCAAGCTGAGATTGAGGGTGTGATGTGCTATAGGAATTGGGAAAGGTTTAATGTCAAACCATTGAACCATAACCTCCTTCCAAAAACATCAGATGTATATCGATTGAGACTTGAAAAGATCTTCAACAAGAATTGAAACAATGTTGTCTTGACTAACTGACTCATCATCAACATAGTAAACGTATAGTGTGACTTTAAGTGACTTTAACGAGGTAAAAGCAAGGTGAATTACCCATTTTCAATTAATTAAAATGATGCAATGGAGGAAAAACAAACTCCTCAACACTTACCTCACTGCTGACTATTGCAATTGTGTATTTGGTTGTGAAACTTAACCTTTCACACCAGCCTACATTTTCCCATTGTGGTTAAATTCATGAAGGTTGACCCATTATGAACTTGAAGCATGTGGATTCTGCCTAAAAATAGACACAGCCTCTGCATTTCTGCACAATAAAATGGTCATGGAAAAGTCCCCCTCCCCCCAGGCAATTAGAGTTAACCATGAGGATATGGTCATTTGGTGAAGTAGCACTAATCAGAGAGTGTTGTAAGGTCTCAAACACTGAGATATTATGATAATATCCCAAGATAACATGGAGTTAGTTATCAATGTATATTCTAGCTGTATCTAGTATCTGTATCTAGCTGCTAGTTGCTAATTATTGTTGTTTTGTTGTTCCCTAACAAGACCTACAGACTGTAGCATGTCGGCTGTAACAGTTAAATATAATATATAATAAGGCATTTCTGTATTGATTAATTCAAATTGACATACTTTGATCTACCTATCTTGTCACTGTGGATAATTCACTTTTGTTTTATAGTTCAACTCCAAACAACTGCAAAAGTCAACGCAACATTTTATCTGCATTGCCTTTCCAACCACAATACAGTGGCTACAGGACTGTGGTTGAAACTCCATGGGTCCAGAGGATAAGCCTCATAAGCCTCATGAAAAGTATCAATGGTGTGTCTTGTAAACACAACATCACTGCTTAATGTACTTCAACTGATACATTTAGAGGTGCCATTCAGAGAAACTTCCACCATCGATAAATGGAATGTCATGAGTCTAGCACCCGAGGGCTGCAAATCAGGGAGTAGTGCATTTTATCCATAGGAAACGTGTCGCCCACAAATGTCTTGTATGTTCAGCGCTTGTGTCTTACATGGAAGTTAAAACAGTGATGCAGTGTTACCCTGGGTAACAATATGGTTTTTTTATTTTATTTTCTATTTTTCATTTCATGCAGTCCATTTACCCCTTTTAACAACCACCAATTCCGCTGAGACCAGGGAATCGCAGTAATATAAGTTTACTTTATATTAATTAACAATTTTCCTTTGTTCTGTTTAATTAGGTCCAACACTATTAATAGAAAAAAAGCTAATGATGAGTTTTAGGCCTAGATCATCTTTCAGCTGTTCAGCAATACTGTACAGTATGTAACAGGTTGTCATGAAAATGTGTGTCGCTAGTGTTTCTCCCTGACTCTAAATTCTCATTATGACCACCAATTCATTATGATGAATATTTCACTCATCAAAACTTTTAGGAAAATAATTTTGGTAAATCCTCCTGAAACTGAAGCTCCCGTTGTCCTCAGAGGACTCATATGCTGTGAGCATATGAGATAGGTAAATAGTTTCATAGATATTCATGAATATCTTCCCGGTATAAAGACTAAGGATTATGTTACTCTTACTCTAAGAGTATATGCATGCTCGTATATATGGATAAAGGCTTTTGGTCATTTCAAAGTGTTTATAGTTCAATGTTACATAATATATATAATATGACAATAATGGACAATTATAAGCACTGGTTGTAGGAAGCACCAATTTGCTTTTTGCTAGCTTGTGGGAAAAAATACTCCTAAAAAGCTTCTAAATGTCCTCAACTAGTGTAAAAGTGCAAGTAAGCGCAAAAAGTGATACTGCGGAGAAAATAGTACAGATCATGACCAACTATTACCTGGCAAACAGTGGGGAAAACGTGTTCATTATGCAATAGATGTTTTCATCCTTTCCTTCCTGGAAAACAAGAGGGAAGAAGGATTCTAACCCAGCCCATAATTACACCATGTATTCCTATGTCATTGGGAGGTGACATCATCGGATAGGAATGGTACAGAACAAGGTTTCTTCAACAGGAGGAGCATTAATGACAGCATGCTGCGGTTTTAACAAGAGCACTCCTTGAAATAGGGCAGCCTAATGCAATTTTCACCTCTTTACGTCTCCTCAACTTGCGTTTCTCAAGACAACAGCCATGATGTTGCTGCACCACTCTGTGGTAGATTCTCAGGTAGATGTATGTACAGACATGTATGTACAGTATGTATCATGAGTGTCACGTTGGATTCCTGTTGTTTAAGAATCCACCTCCATTATTGATTGTGCTAGGAGATGTTTTTTTTATCTGCTAGCTCCATGTTTGCTTGACTGTTTTCCCTGCCTAAACTACAAGAACAAGATGGGATATGGGTGACAAGGATATTAGGAAACCAGTGAGTAAATCGGACATCACTGAGAAAGTACATTCATCTGAAGTGAGATGTTGACGGCTGTCATCCGTTTAGTTTCTGGCCCTGTATCACCTTTCAGCTGCACACTTAAAGCAACACTACTACAACACACATTTCTCTTTGACTTTAAAACGTGCATCATGGCCATTTGTAAAACTGTTAGAAAGACAACTTAAAGGTCCAGTGTGTAGCAACTACTTCAAGTTTAAGTTCAAGTCATTTATTATCAAATGTGCAGCATCACTTAGTCATACTATAAAATACAACAAAATGTTTTGGACGAGGCCCATTCCAACATGGATGGAAAATCAAAGAAAAATAAAATAGAATAAAATAAAGGTATCACGGAATAAAATAAAAGTAGCAATGGAGAATGATTTATTGATATATACAGATGTGCAGGTATAAAGTGCATGTGCATGCAAGTATTATACATAAAGTGTTGTTTTATACATAAAGTGTCAATGGGCTTGAGATATAGCTCAGCGGTTCAGTAGCCTGATGGCCTGTAAGTAGAAACTTGCAGTGAACTTTCTGATTGCAACCAACTGAATACCCACCCTTTTGAAGGAGTACAGTAGCCTGTACTGTCCTATAGTCTGCCAGTCTGTATTTCCGTTTCATGAATGGTGAGGTTACGTAAGGTCAAATTTTGACGGCTCTAGCCTGCAAATAAATCAATTGAACAAATCGCAATCAGGTATCTTTTTGACAATCACCATGGTATATGTCGTATATGTTGTAGGACATGGAGGAGGCTACCAACTTTCTCTAAAAGAGCGAGAACCTACTTTGAGTTAACAGATAGGGAAACTACCTCTCCAAAACATGAATTTACTGAAGAATGCAAAGTCACCTATCATACTGCCGCAAACTCATCATACGCAAACTGTCATTTGTAGTTCAGACACTATTGTGTGAAATGTATTTGACATTTAGATTCAAATGTGAAAACATCAAACCAAAAAAACACATCCCTCCCTTCAGGCCTCACTCAAAAGCCACTCCCCCAAAACACTACCATGACTAGCTTTAGCAGTAGGTCTAGCCTTGTGGAAGATTCCGGTCACAGGCAGAGTGCACAAGAAGGTAGGTAAACAGGTGTCTATTTATGTCAGGTCGAATTAAATGATTAAACAGGCTTATACAGCCAGCGACAGCCACAGACATTTCATATTTCTTTACTGTTGGGATGTAGAATTTAAACAAATGACAAAAAATATGCTTCTTAAATAAATTGCCTTACCCTACCTTTAACACTCTTAAAGTTTAATATCTAAAGTCAAAATAAGCGTACTTTAATGACTTATGCTTTACCTCTACCTGCCACTGTGACCAGATACGTATTTAAGTAGCACTGCTACTTAAGTGTGAATTTGCATAATAAATTAAATTAAAACATTTTTAGTTGTGCATTACTTGTGAGTCTGCATTCCTCTATTCCATTCAAAGTGAAAATAATTGTAATGTTACGTGAAGCATTAGACATATTCAAATATATTCATGCTATGTACTGATGTGACAAATAAATATTGTTGTCCCAGCCTAATTCAGCTTTGCAACTTTATTAAGAAACGTTAAGAAAAGACAACCTGGAGTATAAAAACAGCTTTCTAGCATTCACAGCATCGAGGTTGGAAAAAGAAAATACTGTAACACACACAAAAACAACATTTGTAAATTGTCAAGACCTTTAGCAAATATTAGAAAGCATCTTTTTTGTATGTAACGTTATCGTGCAACAAGCTGCAACCTCACAGCATGTGAGAAAACCATGTGGGACTTGTTCTTCCCAGTTGTACAACGCCTGTGTCGCATGTGGCTTCACTCTCCTGTGTTTGCGTGTGAATCCCCAGCGGTCCATGGGAGGAGGAGATGGGTGTGATTGTTATATTGCCTCATTGTCCGCCTTGGCTGGCCTGATGAGCTCCTCTGAAAAGACACCAGAGTGGTTCTCTAGGTCTCTATGCTGCACCCAGCTCGCCTCCCTGATCCCCTTAAGCATGCCTTCCTTCTTGAGAAAAAACAAATGATACAAGAAATATGTATAAGCCATAGGGAAGAAGACCAAGCACACATTCTGGATGACATGGGGGGATGGGGTTAATATGTGTTCCTTATTGAGAGCCCTGCTAGAAGTTATACAATATACTGATGTCATATACATAGACTCTCTAGATTTGGTTTTTTTAGTATTAGTTTTTTTTTTGAATAAGAGGCTAATTTACACCATTCTGCAATTGTAAATGTTTGTAGCGTGCTATACACATACACAATACCTTTGGAGCATCTGTGAGCACGAGGATGATGTCCCCCTGCTCAAACTGGAGCACGCCTTTTTCTGAACTCGAATGACTCGCTACTGCCACCCCCTAGTGGAGATCAACACGTTTCATCAACCAAAATACTGACGAATGGGAATTTCATCACCCACACTTTTAAACAATATTACAGATCTAATTCAAATAATACTAAAGACCTTTTAATTGAATGTAAAATAATAATGTAAGAGTTCTATGTTTAACATTTATATTCTCATTACCTTGTAAAGGAAGCCAGCGGGACAGAGGGTGGAGTCCTTTCCAGATGCTTCCGTCTCTGCCTCCGCCTCTTGCTTCTCTGCCTCCGCCTCTTGCTTTTCTGCCTTCGCCTCTTCCTTCTCTGCCTCCGCCTCTTCCTTCTCTGCCTCCGCCTCTTCCTTCTCTGCCTCCGCCTCTTGCTTCTCTGCCTCTTGCTTCTCTGCCTCCACCTCTTCCTTCTCTGCCTCCACCTCTTGCTTCTCTGCCTCCACCTCCTGCTTCTCTGCCTCCACCTCCTGCTTCTCTGCCTCCACCTCTTCCTTCTCTGCCTCCACCTCTTCCTTCTCTGCCTCCATCACTTCCTTTTCTGCGTCCACTTGCTGGGCCTTGCTGGGCGTGTTGGACCGTCGGTCTGCAGCGCCAAAGGAGACACGGGGGGCAGGGACAGGCGGGGCCTTGGGCTTGACCACCTTCAACGGAGTCAGATCAGCCTCGTCTTTCTGCTCTGTACAACTCTGCTGCAGGGGGGCATCACTCACAGGGGGTAGGGGATGTGACACTTCTAGCCCCACCACCTCCGGCGTGGGTACACCCACTCCGGAGTCATCCGATTGGCTGGAGCAGAGTTCCGGCGGAGCCGCCTCTGCCTCCATATTGTCCAGGCTCTGCCTCTCTGCGCCGCCATCCCCACTCTCGCTGGTGCATGCCGACTCGCACTTGGGTGTATCAGTACCGTTGGAGCCGAGGTCGTCCAGGTCAGATGAGGAGGAGGCAGGGTCTTTGGAGGCGGTACCTTCAATGTCCTCCGAGAGGCTGGATTCCGGTGAGGCAGTGTGTGTGAGTGTGTTGGGGGCAGAGGGCTGGCCGTCCTTGCTGGCACTCTGGCCGGTGGGGTGCATAGAGATGTGGTCGGCGGGGAAGGCCGTGTTGCAGGGAATGGGGTTGGAGATGACGATAGACTTCCTCTTCTTTGACTTGGAGCTGTGAGGGGAAGAGGCAGCAGAACGATTCATGTCTGACTAGCATTTAAGCACATCCGTCAAAATACTATTTAAGAAAATAAATGAGGAAATATAATAGCAGATTTTATGGGTTATGCCAGTAATATTTTCAAAATGCCTCAATTTCACCCAACTCAAATAGGGGAGATTAAGTCAATATGGTCTCAGTTATAACAGTTATAATCATGTGTGCGTGAGGTACACACAATCTGATGCAAGTAAGTTGTGCGTTATTTTATGGTTAATTTTATCATGTCCAAATAATTAAGTAAACATTTCTGGAATATGATTAATATATCAGGATTATGATTCAGGGTCAATTTAATCACAGTGTCTGAATTATGAACTAATGTTTTGTCATTATCCACACACATGTTGGAAACTGTTATTACCACGTACACTCACCTGTTTAGGCCCTTGATGATGAATGCTTTACCCGAATGCTGAGTCTCAAGTTTCTTCATCACATTGTATAGTTCATGGTTCAACTGAAACAGAAGGTGGTTTAATTCAATATAAAGTGTTATTAGTCAATGTACACATTTACATTGCATGTATTTACCACACTCATTTCCTTGTAGAAGACATCCCGCAGGTTCGACATATTCTGGAAGACGGTGACATAGCAACCTATTCGGCTGCAAAGAGAGAGAGGAATTTTAGGGGATTTTTAGTTACGTGAGCCAGTTGATTTTATATCATGAACCAGTTTGGCCAGTGCACAAAAAAACCTAAGACTCACAGATACCCACATGGTTTTGCATGTTGCTCTGATACTGGTACAGTAAAGTACAACACAAGTATTGCATGAAGTACAATATCTGATAGCATGCTCCTCATGAAAAACGCACACGTGTATGGGTGGTGTTGTTTTGCCATGTACCTCTGATAAAGAACAGGCAGCTCCTCTCTCAGCTCGTTGTTTAGTTCCTCAAAAACGTTCTGTGCTTTGTTGAACTCATCTTCAGCCTGCACAGTGAGACACCAAAACAAAGCAACAAAAAAGGAGAAAGAAGTGATTAATAGCCTGGGCTAAATGCCTTACTTTTCAGAACGCTGTTATTTCTATTAACGCCTTTTGTGATGTTTCCTGCACCTTAGCTATCTTGCTGTCGTCCTTCTTCTTGGCACCTTGGACTGCCTCCAAGTGGTGGCGGGCTGAGTCGTAGTCCACCAGTTTGCGTCCACGCTTGGCCACTCGTTCCTGCAAGACAGAGTTCCAAGAAATAATTGGGCATGCAATTGTTATCATCTTAATATTAGTATGTTATAATACTAATATTATAATATGTTTTTTATTAATTAAATAAGAACAAGGAAGAACAAGTCCAAAAGATGTCTTTGTTTACCTTGACCTCAGGGAATTGACTTGTGTAGTTCTCCATGGTGCGCACAATCTGATCGGACATTTTCTCTTCATAGTCATTCCACATCAAGTCCTCTTTCTGTATTTAGTTTTAATGATAGTTTGACATTTTAGTCACTTTGGTTGTTTCAAGCAAACACAGTATTAAACAAGTTCTGCTACTATTTCTCTTCTAAAAATATACAGAAAGCCATACTTCTACGATGTTTGAGAGGTCTTCTCCGCCATACCAGTCAGACTCGTACACATCCTTCAGTGTCTGGGACAGACGTTTAGATGACTCATGTATCGCTACAAAACACAACAAATACAAAAGTTTTACATTTTAAATTCAGGCACCACTAAACTTGTAATAGCATGCATGCTCCAGGCTAGAGTCAGATTTAATCATAGTCATGTTTCTCTGGCATTTGCAAAAACTGCACAACGACATATTTATGATATTATGTTTGAGCTTGTGCCTGATGACACCCTCAGTTATTTACTGCTGTGTCAACTCGTTATTGATCCTCATTCTTCTACATGGCAATGCAGATCGATTTACAAAAGATAACATCTGAAATAAGCCCAAATTCACTTCCCTTTTTATTTTGCTCTTACTTGGCATTGAGGTTTGAGTTTCACAGAAATGTGGCCAGAACATAGTGTCTTAGTCAGCATGATATACAACAGTAGAGCCTGCACAACTGAAACACAATAAAAAAAGATAAGAACCCGCAAGCCTACCTTTCACAGCTGTGAAGTAAGCTTTAACATCTTTGGAGAGCCTGACACCATCTACCTGTGTGCAGAAGAAACAAAAACTATATATGATGGGAAATTATATTCACGCCATGTTGTGACACATCGGAATAATCTGGTCTGTCAATGACAGTCAAACATGCCTAAGTGAATCGCTTTGGTCTGCTTTAGATTTTATCTGTAGATAATTTTTGTGATCAACAAGAGGAGCTATGATAGATTTGCTCTAGCATGTCTTTCTGGCATTGAACACTGTAGTGTTCACTATAACAGCTGTAGTTGTAAACGAACAGCAGTTTGTGTACAACTGAAAGCAACACAATGTTGTTGTTGTTAGGATTAGTTCCTGAAGCTCTATATGTTTTTTGATATTTTGTGAAGAGAGCCAACAACTTAGCTTCTAAAAGCTGTGTCCTGGTATTTTACTTTAAAACCATCTGAAACACCAAGAACAGAAATGGTTAACTCAATGAAGTCCATGCAGTTTGGCCTACAGTCAGCATAGTAATCCACTTTCAACAAGATTTGTAGAGAGCAGAGAGGAATCAAATATGTGGCTGTTCTGAACTTTAGATGGATTACCTTCAACCAAATGGCATTTCTACTCATTCAACATAGAGGACATTCCATTTGAAAAAGTGTATTTTCTGACAAAGCTGACTTTGATAAGGGTAAATCACATCAAAACGCATAGAAAATGTACAAGTACAAGGTAGACTTATAGTATAGATTCAAGATGGCCATTATACTAGTGTACATGGGTCTGTTAGTATCTGCTAGGCTTGTGCAAACTACGTTATACAGTGTGAGTGGAGATTATTTGAGATGAGGTAGTCTGTTATTAATCTACCTGTTGCTTGCTGAGGTTCTGGGAGCATTGTTCAAATTGTTCGTCCTTGGTTTCCATTGTTTTCCCCAGTTTCTGGAGGACCTTTTTAAAAACAAAATGGTGTACACAAAAAAAAGTAACACTGATAATGTTGGTTTATTTGACTGTTGGAGCTGCAATGCACCATATAACCAATCTCATTTGAGTTCCACAACATGTTTTGAAGAATCATTGCCTGGTAATGGATATAAAAACATACAAAGCAGACTCAGCTTTTTGTCATTCCAACAGTTAAATTAAGTTAAGTGTTCAGCCAACTGCATGTGACAACTTTTGAGTATAGGCTTTGATAAAAGTTAACCACATCCAGTAGCCAATTCGTCACAGCAAAGGAGAGGAAGTAGACCTCGTCTCAGGAAGTGACAGCTTTGTTTCCAACAACAGATGGTAGAGAGTAACATTTTGATAGCACTTTCTACTATTAGGACAGGAGAAAAGAGAATACGAACTACATATAGCCCTACATTTCTTTAACAAATCATATGGTTACAATTTTACACTACCGTTACTTCAGGGAAACATTATCTTGCTTTCGTAGCCATGCAGCTCAATTCATCCAGGAACACATATTAAAGATAAGCTGCTCCTGAAATTTTTTTACTAAGGTGTAGGCTAATAAAATAAGCTGTATGCCTAGCAATATGACAGCAATGCGAGTTACTTCATGTTTTATACTTTACCAATTTACAATTCATGACATGTGCTAGAAGTGCTGTGATTTTGTTGTTCATTTATTTATTTCTACTTCTTATCGATTAGAATTATGATTTTAACGAGTTAGGGGAACTTCTTCTGATCTCATCGAGATGTGGGAACCCAAAAGCGTTTTGTTCGCTCCATTCGCGTTTCCAATCAATGATAACCACATGACGGGAACGAAGCTGGTGGATGGATACATGACTTAATTGCTCACCTTCTCTTGAGCTCGATTCAAGGACTTTTGAACCCGTTTGGCGAGAAACCCAGCTCCCGCTTGAATATTTGGGCCCGTCTTGTTCTCTGCCATCGTGATCTTCTCTCCGGCACACAGCTTGTGAAACGGACGACTCCGCTCGTAGGTCTGACTGGTGTGTCAAGGCAGGGGAGGTGGAGCACAACTGTGCGTGTGCGTGTGCGTGTGTGTGTGTGACACGCACCGCTCATCAAGCTACGCACTCAAACCAAACCCTAATCTATATCGCCCTGAGCATTTTGTTTCGAGCCGATTTCCAAAGTAGGGCTGACGTCGTCATTACCATCAGTAAAATGCTTCTCGTGTTCGAACTTGCTAGGAGTTTTGCAGTTGTTGTCTTTCTTCCAGCTGTTTCGGTTTGTTTTGTTGGGTCTCAGGTCTATCGAAAAAAAAAAACTGTTGGATTATATTATATTGGTCGATGCCGTTTGATTTCCCCACACATTAGGCCTAGGTGTTCATAGGGCATAGAAAGACTAAATGGAACGAATTTACATATTACACTACGGCGCCCCCTTCTGTAAGCCCTACCTCTAGTTAATGAGTGATGTACATTTTAATGGGTTTAACAATCATACAGCTCTAGATATAGGCCTATGTGATATTTGGTTTTATGGCAAATGGCTTACTATTCAGCCACTTAGCGACACTTTTATCCGAAGCAACTTGAGGTGTTAACAATTGTCTTTAAGTCGCCGAGGGCGTTGGGGGTGAAACTTAAAACCTTTAGGCTACGATACAACCCTTTCACTAACATTTCCTTTTTATTCCAATGTTTCTTTCTAACCACATTGCTGTTGTGTCCGTATAACATAGCCTACAAATGCCCAAATGTTGAAAAATGAAACATTTGAGAGATAGGATTCACGTGTACGGACAGCGCTACTCCGCTCATCTTCCGCGTCTGTTTGCAGAACAGCATTCATGCCAGCAGAGGGAGCCACCGTGCACATTTCCCCCAATATTTGGAGTCCATCCGTCGCACAGAACGAAAGGCTGCTATACCAGAAATTATCAATTTTAACTACCAACTATCACCATCGTGTTTCTACATACGAGCGTTGGTAAATTAACTTTTAGTTATAACCCCATAGAATAGCAATATGTGGGACTTCAAATAGACGTTTTCACACTGTATTCTCAACAGAAATAACAAGTCCTTAAGAAGCATGTCCAGGATACTGGATGTCTCTGAATGGTTCTGGTACTGACGTAAGGCCACACATTGCAAAATAATGTCAGTTATTCTTCTGAACACTAAAGTGTATTTTCAAATATGGTCAAGTGCACTTTAGTGACTAGATAGATAGATCGATAGATTATTATGGTCGTATTTTAAATTCTAAAATAATTCACACAATGTCGTAAAGGGAAAGAGCCCGCCCCTTTGAATGTATTAAGTGCCACTGTTTTATCTACTCGATTCAAACGATGGGCGGGGTTATTGTATAACGTAGGCGAAGTCGGAAATGCGGCACATGATGAACCACAAATTGAGCGCTTTCAAAGGAGCGATCTAAGATCTGATACGTGTCGCGCGGTTGAGTGACCGATTTACTGTGTGACAGTGTTGGACACTGTTTCGTAGCTTGAAGCTATTCATTTCCTGTGAAATAGCACAACAACAATTGATAGCGTTTTCTGTCACGAAATTAACGTTGACGTAACCCAGGAAGAGTTCTCGCATTTATAAGCTTGCCCTCTGTTGAAGCTTTCCAGGAGGCAGGAAGGAAACAAAGTAGAAAATGCCTCCCATCGAAAATGACGCCGGGAAGAGCGATCTTAAAACTCGAATACAGCAACTTATTGATTCCAACCAGGTGGTTGTGTTCAGCAAAAGCTACTGTCCATATTGTGTTAAGGTAAGGCTTTGTTTCACTGTATTACGGTCGGTAGTTCAGCTGCTCAGACGGGCTCGGTCTATGTGCTGGGCAAGAAGCGTGCTACTCTTTTAACAGTACACTTTCTACACCTACTGACATAAATAACAGACCAAGCTAAACCTTCACCTGAACCGGTGAATTGATTTGTCTTATTTCCTGATTGGGAGTTTTAATCTACTGAAAAGGTAACATTTAAATGAATGCCAAATTATTAACCTAGCATACTGGTGAAAGGTCACATTAAGTTGCCGAATAGAAAACGTTGAACTGTAAAACATGTTTTACTGCCTCCGCTAGGCAATGTTATTAAAACATCACTTTATCTGCAGGTCAAAGACTTATTTAAAGAACTGGACGTTGAGTGCAATGTCGTGGAGCTCGACCTCGTTGGTAAGAAACATTAATAGCTGTCAATTAGTTACAGTGTAGAAGAATGTCTTGCATTGTCTCTGATAGTTTATATTTGTTAATCAGCTTTATTGACGGAATAGTGAATACTGCATTTAATGAAATATCCGGCTAGTTTGACAAAATGCCATGGCAATAATTGACTAATATTTCCCAACTTTATTTTTCCTCCTACTGTAGAGAGGTTTACTAATGAATGCATATATACTACAGTAAACCTTTTGTTGCACATCTAATTGCACTGTTATATTGCTGCAGCATGGGCCATGCTGAGTCATCTCCTTGATAGCCTGGTTACACTCGTTATCAGCTTCTTAAACTTAGTGATTAGTGAGTACACGGTAAACGATTATGTCTGATGTCGGCACCATTCATAGACATTCAACAATTGTTATAGCTTGCTCTGCTCTGCTCTTCCGTCATGAATGTCATTTCACTCATGTTTTTGTCCTTTTTATAATCCAGAGGAAGGCACACATTACCAGGAACTTTTGGTTGAGATGACAGGACAGAAAACGGTGCCCAATGTTTTTATCAACAAGACACACCTTGGAGGTTGTGATAAAACAATGCAGGTAGGCAACATTAACCGGCATCAGTGATTGCTCAAAATAATCAAGAAGCTTGTTCAAATGTCAGGAAAGAGGGAGCTATTTGCTTCAAGTGGCGTTTAGAGCTCCATTCACCAGCCCACTCTTTATTTTAGCATAAAAATGGCTGCTCTGAAACGCCTACCTTTGTTGTTACCTCCTCTGTAGTCTAAAACCAGTGTTGGGAGAGGTATAATATTGAAGTAGTTTTTGTTTTTATCTTATCTGTTTAAATAGCATTTTAAATTGGACTATGTGAAGAGATGCTATTATGTTGTAGCCCAAGGCAGGCTATGTGTTGCTACAGCTGCTCAATGAAATGGAAATGACAAGGAAGTGTGTAGAAATACTTTAAAGCAACAACATGCGCTTCAGTTTTGCTCATACTGTTCCCAAGTTAGCTAATGGTCCTCAAAATTACACTAATACACTATAGTGCATATTTAGTCAGCTTTTACATGATTTCCTTATAGAATCCACACTGGATAACAGAAGTTGTACAACAAATCAATTGCTGAGAACGTAATGACATTGATATTGCATAGGGATTCGGTGTGTGCAGACAGTAAAGCCATGCTGCCGTTTACCTCCACTAGGCCCATACAGATGGCTTGCTGCAGCAGTTGCTCAACAGGGACAGTGAAACGTATGACTACGACCTCATTGTCATCGGAGGAGGCTCTGGAGGCCTGTCCTGCTCAAAGGTTTGTGGGTGTGGGTGAAAAGCTGTGTTTTTGTTTTTGAAAAATCGTTTGCATGACAAGGTGTGTCCCTGACAGGAAGCAGCCACGTTGGGGAAGAAGGTGATGGTGCTGGACTATGTCGTGCCCACGCCCAAAGGAACCACCTGGGGTGAGACTACCATGCCGGTGCTTAACGCCTGTTTTGAGTGTACCTGTTTGTACACTCAACTTCATTTGTAAAAAAAAAAACATAAATACATCAATATGTGTTTTGGTGGCCAGGTCTTGGTGGTACATGTGTCAACGTGGGCTGCATCCCCAAGAAACTAATGCACCAGACGGCCCTGCTAGGCACGGCCATGAAAGACGCCCACAAGTACGGCTGGGAGTTCGATGAAACTGGTGAGAAGCTCAATGTCAGAACATTCAGATGTGTTCTGCAGAAAACTAAGGCATTCATGAAGCCACACCCTCTCCATTATTGGGTGTGGTTTGATAAGAGACTTGGCTTGTGGTAGAAACCAAGAGAAGTGTTCTCCTCTTTGGAATTAAAGTTTCAAAAGTTTCTCGTGAAACTTTAATTCCAAAACAATATGAGACAATTTGAGAACAGTATTCTAAAACTCCACAGGAAAAGAAATCCCTGTTAATGCAGATGGCTTGTAGCAGAGCAAGCTATTCCAATAGTATGGGCATTATTTACATGTTAAATCCTTCCTCTTGGTCAGAGAAACACAACTGGGATGCCATGAAGACAGCCATCAACAACTACATCGGCTCGCTGAACTGGGGTTATCGGGTGGCACTCAGAGACAAGAATGTGAACTATGTCAACGCCTATGCAGAGTTTGTGGAGCCCCACAAAATAAAGGTACCAATCCTGCCAGTCTGTAGATGAGTTCACCACAAACTAACACATCACAAGAATGGTTCTTATTCACGTGATTAACCAGAATAAGATTTTCCGGCTGTTCTATTTTAATTGTGGCGTATTGGATTTGCTGGATTGGATATCTGCGTGTGATTTTTGGCATAACCTCTGTGGGGCTCGGTTTGATGATTTTTGTGTTTTTATCATCTTCTAGGCCACAACAAAGCGTGGGAAGGAGACCATGTACACAGCAGCCAAATTTGTGTTGGCCACCGGAGAGAGGCCACGCTACCTGGGCATCCCTGGAGACAAGGAGTACTGCATTACCAGGTCCGGCGCTTCGGTGTTTCCCACAGCAGCGCAAACATATGCCTGTATTTGCTCCTTTGAGGGCCAATCTCTACACAGCGTTAACTTTGATTCTGCCCGGGTGTTTAGTCAGTAGACTACCTAGTTGGCAAACAAACAAGAAATTACAAAAGGGTTATCTTTGTTAGTTTTTTGCCCAATATGTTTCATTTGAGGGTACTTCATTTCCAAAATTTGCACATCCCCGTCATAGTTTTTGTTTTTCAATACATTCCTTTGAGACATCCTATCCCTCCAGTACCTTTTGTTTGACAGACAGACAGACAGAAGTACCGTACTTTAATAATCCTCGAGGGAAATTGCCTTTGTTACAATACTCCGAGAGAAAAGAGAAAAGGTAGTGCAAAATACAATACAATATAAATATAAATATCTAATAAAATAAAATAGGTGATCAGAATTCCAATTAACCATATTTGATACAATTCCTAAGATGATATTTACTTTACCTGTGACTCTGGGAGAAATTTACCTCATGGTTGGGGGACTTCTAATCATCATCTTGTCTTTATTGGTGGAATAAGCGGGGGGATAACAGATCAACAAGGGAATACATCCCATGTGACAGCTACACACTCCTCAATCACCTCACCAGTTAAACAGCCTGTCTGTATTATACCATTGCAATCAATGAGGTCACAAGTGTGACACCAAGTGTTTACAGGGCAAAATCGACTGAGAACCAAGAAGTGAGTGTTCAGCAAATTGGGAACTGGGGTGAGGGTCAAAAGGGACATGCCACATCTTTAGGTCCAATACAGTGTTGTGATTGGTCATTATATGTGGGAGGAAGTCACACCTTTTGGAACTAAAAAGGTGTTCCAAACTTCCAAAAGGTGTGGCTTTTTAGCGTTCCTTTGCAAACAAACTCAGGTTTTGTTGTTGCTTGTTTACAAGTAATAAAGTACTTATCTTTCAAACTCGGGTTTTCTCAACCTCTCTTATTTTGTTAGTAGTGTGTTTTATCCACGACATGACTCACTTTCTCTGTTTATGTATGTGGTTCACCCCACCAGCGACGACCTGTTCTCCCTGCCCTACTGCCCCGGGAAGACCCTGGTGATCGGGGCGTCATATGTGGCTCTAGAGTGCGGGGGCTTCCTGGCAGGACTGGGCCTGGATGTCACCGTCATGGTGCGCTCCATCCTGCTCCGTGGCTTCGACCAGGACATGGCCAACCGTGCCGGTGAACACATGGAAGAGCATGGCGTAAAGTTTCTCCGCAAATATGTTCCTGTCAAGGTGTGTATTTGTGTATTTGTGTGTGTGTGTGTGTGTGTGTGTGTGTGTGTGTGTGTGTGTGTGTGTGTGTGTGTGTGTGTGTGTGTGTGTGTGTGTGTGTGTGTGTGTGTGTGTGTGTGGGGGGGGG
>OMKQ01095738.1:0-16959 GCA_900302335.1 Phycis phycis
CCCACCTCTCCAGCTGGTCCTGCACGGCCCGGATCTCCTTGAGGCTGGGCAGCTCCTCCTGCTCCGTGGTGGGCGAGGGCACCTCCACCACGTGCAGCAGGCTGAGGGCGTACTGCCGCAGCAGGGTGAGGCCCGACAGCTCCCGCTCCACGTCCTGGCTCAGCAGGTCGTGCTGCTCCTGCAGGGCCTGCAGCGACGCCTTGGACGCCTTCTCCACCGCGCTGTCGGGCACGCGGCCGCGCAGCTCCTCCGACACGTCACGCAGCTTCCCCATCTAGGAGGAGCAGGGCGGAGACGGGGGGAGTTTCGCTTGTGACGTAGCTCAAACTGGCTTTTTTTGGTTGTATGCACTTGTTGAAAGTCACTTGTACAAAATGTAATTAAATGTAATGTGATGTGAATTATATGTATTTATTGATTTTCTGATTATATATATATATATATACATAGATACAAAGAAACACAATATCTATTAAAGATAAAAGCAATATACAATATGAAAACCTGTGCAGGTGTGCAAAGGTGAGAGAAGATGTTTAACTGTTTAATTTATAAAGATCTTTACTTGTTGTACCTTCATAGAAAGGACAGTGAAGACAGACCAGGGGGATTAGAAGATGAGAGAGGGAATGATGCGTCCTCGGTCAGAATCAAACCTGGATCACTAGGAGGCCTATGACTACTACTAATCCACACTCTTTTTGAAGGTGTGGACCTCCCTGTTTTTGGTGTTCTGGGTGTCGGACCGGTCCCGTGCGTTGTGGCGTCGGCCTACCTTCTCCCGGAAGGTCCTCCACTCCTCGGCGGTGTCCTCCAGCACCCTCTCCTGGCCGCGTGCCACACTACGCAGCCGCGTCCAGCGCTGCCACACCGTGGTCATGGAGCGGCTGATGGTGGCCTTGCTGGCGTCGCTCCCCACCAGCTCCAGCTGGGCCGCCTGCTCCTCCAGACCGCTCAGCTTCTCCTGGAAGCCGCTCACCAGGGACACCAGCGACTGGAGGGGGAGGAAGAGAGGAGACGTGAGACCAGTGTCCATTGAAAGGAAACATGTATACATTGTGTCGCAAAGAGTGTACTGACTTGTATAGACAGTATGTATACATGTAGTACATAGGGGCCAATACCCTGTGGCTGCAGAGCTTGTCCTCGGCCTCCTGGCTGGTGCCGGCCTTCGCTGTGCAGAACTCCGTCAGCTTCTTCTCAGCCTCGTTCATCAGCTCAATGACCGTCTGCCTGGACTCCTGGTAGGCCTTCCACTGGGCCACGCAGCTGGTGACGTCACACGCACACCATCATACAGTGAGTCCAAGTGGCTGGCAGTGTTAACGTCCTTATACAGGACCACCAGCAGCAAAGACAACCTGGTAGGCACACTTGCTCCTACAGCAATGAGCACTGTACAACACAGCACCATCCAGCGCCAGCCCCGCGACACCCTCCCTACCTGTGGAGGACGTCCTGGTGGCACTGCAGCTGGTCCCGGACCTCCACGCCCCTCTGCTGGGCCGACTCCACGCTGAGTCGGAGCTGCTCCCGGGCCGTGGGTGTGACCAGTCGCTCCAGCTGGCCGGGCAGCTCCCGCAGCTCCTCCAGATGCAGCAGGAACTCCTGCTCCGTGGCCAGGATGTCCTCCTGCTGGCGCAGGCACTCCTCGTAGTTCTCCACGTCCACGCCCAGGCTGGCCTGCTGCAGGAAGGACACGGCCTCCTCCAACCACTCGCATGCCGACTGCATGCGGAAGTGGTAGCGCTGACAGAGCAGCAGCGCCTGCTCCAGGGTGATCTGAACATAAAACATAAATATGAATACATAGAAATAATGAATCCATATCTAATCCTAAAGCTCTAATCCCCACACTAGTCCACTTGCATTCCCTACTTTCCCCATTTACAAATTCATGACCTTCTGTATTCATGGATTTTAACAGCATCTCTTACTAGTAATGCATGAGGCATCGTTTTATGTACAAGTGTTAGAGAGGAGAACCCATCACCTGTTTGGAGCTCAGTGCTTTCTGCACCTCAGCCTGCAGCTTGGCCATCTCCTCCAGGCTGGTGTCCATATGGGCCGGCACTAGCTCGTTGGCGCTGACGTACTTCTGCTTCTCCCGGCTGCTCAGTGCCGCGACAATCCTCAGCCGCGACTGCACCTCCTCCTGCATGATCTGCTGCTTCCTGATCTCCTCCTGCACCTTCTCCAACCGCACGTCCACGATGACTGCACAGCCCAGCTCGTTGCGCACCTGCTGCAGCCAGTCCAGTGTCCTCGTCACCTCTGTCTCAAAGTCCTTGCTCTGGACGAAGCGGTCCTCGCACTCCTCGATCAGCTCGCCCACTGCGGCCTGCAGCGACCGCAGCTCGTCTTGCCACAGCACCACCTGCTCCTTGGAGGCGTCCTGGGCCGCGTGGTCCACATGTGTTGCCAGGGTGTCCATCTGCTCCATGAGCCGGGACAGGTGGGAGCTGGCGCTCTGCAGGCTCCCTGCCAGAGCGTGGTAGTTCTTCAACCGCTCCTCCGCTGACTGGGTCTCCGTGTTCACCTTGACCAGCTGCTCCTTGGTGGCCTTCAGCTCCGAGTCCACCTGCATGGCCATGGCCTTGTGGTCCTCAAAGGACTCCAGTGTGTCGTCCAGGTGCTCCACCTTCTGCTCCACCAGGCGCTTCAGGCCGTTGTACAGGCTGACCAGGGCGGTCATCTCCTCCGGCCGCCAGGGCTGGCCGGTGCTGCGGAAGCCCTCCTTCTTCTGGTTGAGCTCACCCACGGCCTGGCCCAGGTTGCCCAGATCAACTAGGATGGCCTTGTAGTCACCCTGCAGGCTGATCACCTCCTCTGTCTGGAGACCAACAGGCTGTTTCTCCAGGTCATTGAACTGCTCTTCCAGCTCTTTCAGGGCCTTGTGCGTGATGTCTATGAAGGAGGCATACTCCTTTCTGGCCAGAATGGCCTGCTGGATCTTCTCCTGTTTCTCTTTGGCCAGTGCTAGTATGGTGTTGTACTGCTGGGGCAGTGTGTTGAGTTTCTCATCCAGGTAGCAGTGGTCCACTTCATTCAGAGTGGGCAGTATCTCCTGGCCGGCCCTCTGCACGGTGAGGAGGAGGTTCTCGTATTCCACCGCGTGATCTATGATCTGCTGGTACTTCAGCATCTGGAACTCCAGCTCCGAGTCGCCGTTCATGAGGTTGATCTCGGGGAAGGTGACGATGTCGGCCTGCTTCAGCCACTGGCACGTCTTCTCAAGGTCCGTCTTGAAGTACTTCCTGGATGTCAGCGCCTTCTCTAGCTCCTGAAGCCGCTGGCCACATCTGTGCAGGGTCTTGTCGAAGATGTTCTGCAGCTCCTGCAGCTTGGTGAGGATCTCGTTCTTCTCCTCCTCACTGGCGTCCCTCATCAGGTCCCGGCCCTGCGCCCACAGCGAGGTCAGCTCGCTCTGGTAGGCCTTCAGGCTGCTCTGGATGTTCCTGCAGGTGCGCACCTGCTTGGCCAGGTCGTCGGGCAGCAGCGCCACACTCTCCTCCGCCTGGGCCTTCTTCTCATTCTGCTGCACCCAGGTGATGGACTGCCCCACGGCCATCAGGAACTGGGTTCTCTCCGTGAACGCCTTGCTGAGGTGCTTCCTGCGCTGGGCCACCGTCACACCCAGGGACTCCACCTGCGTCTGGGTGTCGACAATCAGCTGCTGGAGCCGCTGCCGCTCGTCCAGGCCCAGGTGGGCCAGGATGCGGTCGGCGTCGGCCATGGCTTGGGCCAGCAGCAGCTGCTTGGCCTCCAGCTCGCTGCACACACTCAGGTGGTCGAACAGGAAGCTCTGCGCCAGCTCCGGTGGGGGGCTCATCTTCATGGCCTCAGACAGGGCGGGCTGCTGCTCCTCGGCCCAGTCACGTGCCTCCCTGAGCCGCGCCTCCACCAAGGCCATGTCCTCCAGGGTGACAACTGAGTCCTGGATCTTCCTCTCAATCAGGCTCTGCAGCTGCGCCCAGCGCTGCTCGAAGTGGCTGATCTGCTCCTTCACCAGCTCCTTGTCATCCAGGTTGAGGTGCTGCACCACCTTCTGCCGCTGCTCCTTCAGCTCCTCCAGGGTGCCCCTCTGCTCCTGCAGCGTCACCGCCAGCTTCCGCAGGGCCTCCAGGTGCTCCGAGGAGCTCTCGGCGTCCGTTCTGTGTCAAGGATGACGACAAAGAACAGACAGAGATGTCATGCAAAAGGACAGAACTAGAGAGACAGCTCATGTTTCAATGACGTTAGTTTTAGTTTTGTCCTAGTTGTAATGACAATTATACGAATTATAAGAATGAATTAAATACAATCTACAATAACAACCAAAAGATGCCCCATAACACAACATGGCGCCCCTCACCTGGCCAGGTTGTCCCAGGCGACGGACACCTGTTCGAACAGCGCCTCCATGGCGGAGATGCAGCGGTGGTAGTCGCGGGAGCGCAGCAGGTCCTGCTGCCGGTGGCCCTCCAGCTTGCCCGCCTGGTGGCAGAGCTCCAGCCAGGTGTGGCTCAGTCGCGCTAGCTCCCCGTGGTCCGGGGAGTCCTGTCCGCCCGTCAGCCGGGCCACGCTCTCCGTCATGCGGGTCAGAACGCTCTGCTTGGAGTGCAGCTGCTGGCTGAGGTCCTGGAGGGAGACGACGTGGGGACAGGTTAACAAGCCGTTGTGGGTGATGGATGTGTGGCGCTGGTTTATAGTGTTTTATGGTGCTTGCAAGTAGATAATCGTCATTCTAGATGAACATGAGTCATTAAAAAGAGTAAAAAGTGTCCTACCTCAACCTAAGAGTGTCTGGTGTGTCCTATCTCAACCTAGGTAAGGCTGCTGTGTCCTACCTCAACCTAAGAGTGTCTGGTGTGGCCTATCTCGACCTAGGAGAGTCTGCTGTGTCCTACCTTGACCTAGGAGATTCTGGTGTGTCCTACCTTGACTTGGGACAGCATGTTGTCGGCCATCTTGGTCTCCAGCTCAGCCGGCCTGCGGGAGAAGGCCAGCAGCTGCTGCTCCATGTCCTGGAAGAGGCCGGACAGATCCTGCTTCTGCTCCTTGATCTCCCTCCAGCCCTCAGACAGGACCTGGGCGTTGGACATCCTCTCCTCGATCTGGGACACACACAGGAATGCACAAGCACACCTCTCAGGAATCGAGTGTGGTGAGGGACCTGAGTGAACATTAATATGATATGATAATCAATATGATAATAATGTGTGTGTGTGTGTGTGTGTGCGAGTGCCCCCCTCTGACCGTGAGTTTTATCCTCTGGACCTCCGCTGCAGTCACCCTCACGGTGTCGTCCGACAGGTCGCAGACAGAACACACCAGGTCCAGGTAGGTACTGGCCTGCTCCTGGAGGGCCCGGTAGTGTTTCACCTGGACACACACACACGCATCAACACACGCATGCACACAAACACACACAGAGGCACACAAACACACATAGACACACACATTTATTTTTATGAAAATAAAACAAAAAGTGAAAGTGAAAAAAAAGTCCGAAATTATAATAATAATATACTTGAAAATATATTATTATTATAATACACTTTAAAATATTATATTTATTCTTGGATGTATGATACATTATATTATGTATTTTATATTAGATACATATATTTACGTATACATAAAAATACATAAATATGAACTGTCTTAAAGTTTTGTTTCAGGCAGCTTTTTCTTTTTTTTAAACGACTGTAAACTAAACACAGTTAACTGATTTAAAATTACAAATTCCAAGCATGTTGAAGACGGTGTCGAAAAAGTTTGGATCCGTTGCCATGACGGCAGCGGCAGCACGTTCTAGCCAGCTGTCACGGCAATGGACCCAAGCGCTTTGAACGCTCCCCATTGGCTCAGCCCTGTCCTGTTCCATTGTGATGTCACTCCATAAAAGCCGGCGTCTCAAGAGCGTCGGGGTCAGACAGCGGAGGGCACCTGCTTGAGAGCTTCCTGGAGACCGGAGGGAGGCTGGTGGTGGTGGAGCTGGAGCTCCTCCTGCACAGCCGACAGCCACGTCTGGCTCTGCTGGAGCGTGTCTTGGTGGCTGACGTGCTTCTGGAGCTCGCGGTCCAGGCTCTGGTAAACCTACGGGACCCAGCAGCCCGCGGCCAGGGAGGAAGAGGTAGGACACAGGACACACATGAGGAGATTGCGTGAAAGGGTGGGCTATGAAGACAGACTGTGTTTGTGAAGATAGGCTGTTTGAGCTCTTGGTCCAGGCTCTGGTAATCATATAAGACACAGAACCTGTGAGGAAATTGTGTGAACGGGGGGCCTGGAAACAGCTGCTGGAGCAGCATTTAGAATGTTAGCCTGCGGTCCTCAAAACCATACAACATTCCGAAGGGCTCTGACGATGATGTCACAATGCCTGTCATCTCTCGTGTGGCTATTCAGTGGGTGGTCAGCTGACTCGTACAGTGAGTGTCAGCCAGGTCTACCGCTGAAGGCTTAAGTAAGGGGTTAAGATGCACCATCTGATCAACGGCAAACCCGCCACAAACCGAGGTCTGTCCCTCACCCGCTGGGCTGTGTTGCAGATGGCAGAATAGCTGTCTCTGGTTCCCTGCTGCTGAGCCTGGACCTGCTGGCTGATCTTGGCCTGGATCTGCTCGGTGCAGCTGGCCACCAGACCCTCGCCCTTCTGCTTCAGGCTGCCCAGGCGCTCCTCAAAGCCCGCGATGTCCTCCATTATCGCCTGGAAACAGGTAACAGGTGACAGGTAACAGGCAGGTCAGTGAAGAGTGATTATTGAGAAAAATGAAAGTTACTTATGTTGCTAGTCTGGTGGTTCTTTGGGGTTCCCTGGTTTGGTTTTTGAGAGTCTTTGGCCAAACACAGGCCAGGACTGCAGCATCAACTTTTGGATACAATGCATTTCGCATTGCATTCAGACCTTATGCCGAGCCAGTTGCTGGGTGGCCATCTCCATGCTGCTGGTCTGCATGGAGTCCGAGGTCACCAGGCGGCTGGACATCTGCAGGAGCCACTTCTCAGCCTCCTGCAGCTCACTGTTGTAGTCTTCGTGCTCCCTCACCCACTCCACCAAGCTCAGCACCTGCGTCTGAGAGGCAGAGGCAGACCACACATCACGCCAGAGACTGAAGGCCAACAAGAAGGTAAGGTGACCACACCGGATCCAGAGGGTAAGCAGTAAGCGGTAAATTGTTCGATAAAAATGACATTTTCATCCCAACCATCCAAAGCTTTGGTTAGGATGGTTGGGGTTGAACCAGCGTTGGCTACTTGTTGTTATTATCCATGGATGTATTCGGTATGTATATCTCCTGCCGATAAGCATTTGTTTGGAAACCAATTCACCGGGCCATCCTCTGTGGGTTGTCTGAACACCTCCTGTGTCTTTTAACGGGCATTTGGACACGGATGGAAGGAGAACAAGGCAATTTCCCTCGAGGATCATTAAAGTACTTCTGTCTGTCTGTCTGTCTGTCAAAGGCAAGAAGGAAAACATTTCTGCTTTTCACATCCCCCATGGGGCTTCGCTGTTTCGTTGTTTAGCACCCTTAAAACTTAATGTCTGGGTCAGGGAGTAACCAAGTATCCCTCATTGAATTAAGGTTATACCGAATGCCTACCCTGGTAATGTAATGTATGCATGGTTCGGATTACGTGGGGAGCTAAGGGGAGCTGCTCCCCTGAAAGCCTGACCTGACACATTCAGGGGGAACCTCGAAAAAATGCTCCACTTTAATGCACATGCATGTGAATTGGAAAGTCGTGGTGCGCACTGTAAAAAACAGGGCTCCACCGAAGGCCACTGTGTAATCCGAACCCTGAATGTATGAACTGATTATATTTACCAATCGCAGGAACCTACCGTAACAATTGCATTTGTTGATGCAATTACCCGAATATATGAACCTACTATACGTACTCCACTGAGTACGTATAGTATCTATAGTATCTGCTGATGTTATGAACCTACCGTACCTGTATATACTGACTGACTTCACTGCTCGTATCTAACGACTGTGTAAACCTACCATATCGATTGTATTTACAGATTTGTATTTACCTACCATAATGACTGTGCTTACAGATTTGTATTAACCTTCCATAATGACTGTGCTTACAGATTTGTATTAACCTTCCATAATGACTGTGTTTGTGATTGTTTGCAAGGATTTTAAGACTCTACCATATCAATTGTATGTCACGATTGTATTTTCCGGTTGTATTTACAGATTCTATGAAACAATCGTACGTACCAATTGGATTCAACCGATTGTCTGCGTATTTCCGGAACCCCAAAACAGTAGCTCCGTTCGGGGGTTCGCGCCTTACCTTGGCAGCGGAGCAGAGGTCCTGGTAGTCTGCCTGGAGCCTCCTCATGTTGTCTCGGACAGTCGGGTCGGGCACGGTGTCGAGCAAGGCCTCTCCCTTCTCCACCACGGAGCGCACCGCGGACTCGTGAGACTGGACGATCTGTTGGACGGTCTGTGAGCACCGAGACAGCGTGTGGGTGGAGGTCTGAAGGTTGGTGTGCATTGGTCTGCCTCACCGTGCACCGCATTTCATTTAGGATCAGAAGACTTGAAAAAGGCACGAGTGACCTGCACGATGTTGTATTCTTTTACGAATTTACAAGACCTTCAAATTCCTTCATTTTCAATCCTGTCTGAAGTAGACGATGAATGCCTGCTGAGATTTCGCGTGTCGATTTATCAGCCATAACTGGATATGACGAAGCGAAATGGTCAATGCTTGACCTCAATGGTACAAGTAAGCCCAGCATGAGCTAAGCTACAATATCATTAGCTAAGCTACCTTATCATCAGCTAAGCAGAGCATGAGCTAAGCTACCTCCTCATTGGCTAAGCTACCTCCGCTAAGCTACCAGCATGATCTCAGCTACCTTGTACTTGGCCAGCTGCCCCTTCTTCTGGTACTAAGATATCAGCATGATCTTAGCTACCTTATACTTGGCCAGCTCTGCCTTCTTCTGGTACTAAGCTACTGGCATGATCTCAGCTACCTTGTACTTGGCCAGCTGCGCCTTCTTCTGGTACAGCTCGGCCTTGGGCTCCACCGTGGAAGCCAGGAGGTTCTGGGTGTCCGCGATCCACTGGGACTGGCCCTTGTACTTGTCCAGGAAGTCTTTCGAGAGCGAGATGCACTTCTCCAGGGAGCTGTGCTCGGCGCGCAGAGCCCCCGTCAGCTCCTCCAGCTGGGAGAGCCGGCCGTCCACCTCGTCCCTGAGCTGGTCGGCCTCGGGCTCCTCCAGGTACTCCAGGGCTCGCTCTGTCTTCTCCCGCATGGTCTTCAGGAAGTTGTGTCCCTGCTCCAAGTCTCCTTGCAGAGCCTGATAAGAGAGATGAAGACAGAGAGAGAGAAAAGTAGGAGGGTAGAGAAGTGATTTTCCCAAATGAAGCTGATACTACTATCTGGAAAGTGCAATATGGACATCCAGATCCCAGACACTTCTGAACAACGTGAAGCACAATATCAATGTGTGTTGAGATAAACAGCATCAACCTGCTTGGGACGAGAGCACATAAGAGCCAAGATGGCTGGGAAGGTATACCTCCAGTTTCTTCATTTTTCTCTCCATGGCAACGCGGTCCACCACATCGATGCTGCTGGCCACGGTGCTGAAAGTGTTCTGGGACGAGCTCAGCCAATCGGAGACTGCGCCCAAGACACCCTGGGCATCCTCAATGCAAGACACCTCCTCTTGGAGCTGCTTGATGGTTTCCTACAGGTCAAGTCAGAGGATGACATACAGAACGGGAGGAATGGTGGGCAGAACTTCTGGTACCTCGGAGATCCGTTGTGTTCTGGTCGGTCTTTTTACAGTAGGTAAAATCCCTAAGAGAGTCAGCTTGTTCAGGAGCCTCAAACCTGACCTTTTTGTACTCGTTTACTACAACGCAGACAAGCGGGCTGGGTCTGTATGCGTGACTGAGCTCTGTGTTTGGGGTCTCATAGTTACTATACCAGTAAGTGCAGAAGCAGTGCATGGTAGCGGGCCGTGATCTGGGTGGCTCTGGTGCTGATCCGACTGGTGATGTGGGTTTCATCCAGAACCTGCTGGGCCAGAATGCTGAGGCCCTCCATCTCTTCCTGGTACACCAGCACCTCTTCCTGCCAGCTCTGAACCCAAAAAGGATGCACAATAACGTGGCTGTCTTAGTAGCTGACAAGGAAATCTCCAAAAGGCTGACTAAGCTATCACGGCCATTATCAAGGTATTCTCACCCAATCTATGATGGCAGCATTTTTAAGAGAGCATCATTTCGACAATCAGCGGTGACAGAATTTTTACAGCATTTCGACGAAGACGGCATCTAAACTACAGCAGCCTTTCTACGACAGCAGCTTATCCACAACACCATAATATCAACTATGGCAGCATTTCTACGATGTCTTCATTTCCACGACAGCCTCATTTCAGCCTCGCTTCAACTCGGCCATCATTTCAACTACCACCACATTTCAACAGTGACATAATTTCGACTACTGTACCATTTCGACAATGGCAACATTTCCTAATACGCCATAATAAAAATTTTGTTTGGACAACTGCAACATTTTTATTATGGCAGCATTTCGACAAAGGCATAACTTTGACTGCAACATAATTTCAACTACGGCAGCATTTCTACGACAGCCTCATTTGAACTACGACTGCATTTCAACAGTGTTTCAACATAATTTCGACCGCTGCATGATGCCGTAATCAAAATGCTCTCGTAGTTGAAATGCTGCCCCATTTAGACTAGGGCAGCATTTCAAATCATAAAAATGTTGCAGTTGTCAAAATGTAGAACTGCAACATTTTTACTATGGTGTATTTCAACGATGCCATCATTTCAACCGACAGCATTTCGACTACAACATAATTTCGACAACAGCAGCTTACCCACAACACCATAATATCAGCTATGGCAGCATTTCTACTATGTCTTTCTTTCAACTACGACAGCATTTTGACCTTGGTAGTTTTTAAACCACAGCAGCATTTCAACCTCGGCCATCATTTCAACTGCCACCGAATTTCAACAGTGACATAATTTCGACTATTGCAACATTTCCACGATGGCCTAATTACCACCAGGGCAGCATTTCAACTACGTGATGTTATCAACCACGGCAGCATTTCTATGACGGCTGCATTTCAACTACGTTGTCTGTTCGACTACGGCAACATTTCTATGATGGATGCATTTCAACATCGGCATCATTGCAGCATTTCAACTACGACAGCATTTTGACTCCTACAGCATAACGGCTCCGGCAAAGTTTCGACTAAAGTATCATTTAGACCACCTCAACATTTTAAGTATTTCAGCCTTTCAACCACTGCCGCCTTATCACTACTTCAACATTTCGACTACAGCACTGAACAACCCTGGCAGCATCACGGCTAAGGCAGCCTTATGAGTACTGCTGGTTTTTGGCCAGGGGGTGAATGACTCAACGAACCTTAATCAGTTCCAGCTGAGCGTCCTTGGTGGTGCGGTCGGACCGGCGATGGCTACGCAGCTGTCCTTTGGTCTCCATACCCCTCAGCCAGCTGTCCAGTCGCTGGAACTTCTGCTCCATCTGCCGCAGCTTGGCCAGGGCGCTGTTGAGCTGGGCCCGGGTGTCCCCCAGCCGGCCCTGGTACAGCCGCCACTCCTGCTGGGACATCTCCAGAGCCCGCTCCTCCATCTGGGGCAGCCCCCAGGGGGTGACCAGCTCCCGGCAGACGAGTAGGGTGTTGAGCAGGGCCTGGCCCTCTGTGCAGTGCAGCTGCAGCTCCTGTATTCACCAGCAGAGGTCGGCCTTAGCTTTCATTAGCTAACAATTAGCTAATCATTTTGTAATCGACAACTACAATATCATCGGAAAGGAAACGATATACAGATAAAATAACAAGAGGAGGAGGAAGTTCAAATGTTTTCGAAGACGACGATGAAAAGAAAAACAAAAAGGCATTTATAGAAATTTATAAAAACATCAAACAACACTGAAGAACAGGAACACATCAATTTAATAACTTCGGAGAGGACGAATGAGTAACTCAGATGTAAAGAAGAACATTTTGAAGATTAAGTTGAAGAAGTGGATCTGCTGAAAAAATATGAAAATCCAAAAGAAGAGATTGACGAAATAGCAAGCTGAAAGTGAATCATTTCGGACCTGCAGCTTCTGGAGAGTCTCCTCTAGTGTGTCGACGTCCCCCTCCAGCTGGGTGTAGCAGCTCAGCTTCTCCTGTTCCTCCTCCAGCCAGTCCTCGAACACTTGGAGGGCCCGCTGGTACTCCTGGTGGGACACCACTAGCTCCTCCGCTGTACCAACCGCCATCTGGGAGGTGGGGGAACAGTGCCTCGTCTGAGCGTTTTCACTTCATTGCAATGTTTAAAGCATGCCTGAAATGTTCCCAGCCTGAGCTTCAAACGCTCTGGTTGAAAGCCTTTGGAAAGTCGAAAGGAAGTCCTCCCACATCCCACTGTAGGTCGTTGGCCTAAGTTTGCCAACATGGCCCAATGTTGGCATTTGTTGGTGTTTGTTGAGGCAGCTTGAAAGCACCTTAAGATTTCAGGCTGCGTTGACCAGGGCTTAAAAGAACATTGTGTTTGTTCGTGCCAAACTGTGCAACTCTAAATTCAAACAAACAATGATATACATTTTTAAAGGCAATTTCAATAACAGAACTCATTTAACGGTACATTTATAGGTGGTCATTGTCAAACACCTTGTAAGTAGTTAGTTAAATTAAGTAATATCTGCTTCTTCAGTAATCATTCGCTAACAATCATGCACAGGGAGACTTTAACGCTCCGCACTGTCCATGTTTTGCTGCGGTTCGTTACCATGGCATTCTCTCTGGCGGTGTTGTAGCGTTCCTGCAGGTCCTGTAGCTCCAGCTGTGTGACGTAGTGTTCAGCCATCTTGGCGCTTTTCAGGCTGATGGTGTCCAGCAAGGTGCTGTGGCTGAGAACCTCCTCGTGCAGCAGCTGAGAGCGACCACAGCAAACCGTTACGATGGGTTATTATTTTGTATGTACTGTGAATATGTTGAGGAAAAATTTTATGGAGATTTTGAAGAAATATGAAGAAATTACATCCATTTGATGACGAACAAATCTTTTAAGCATTTTAAACATTTTAAGAAGATGAAGACAATGATACTTTTCAGAAGATGAAGTATATACATCTAACAAAGAAGATACTTTCAAGAAGATGAGGGAAGTAGACACTTTGACGAAGTAAGTGCCAATGTTTTACCTTGGCTTTGCCCAGATTGGCTGTTTTGTCCCTCATCTCTGAGCACGGCTTAGTACCGGACTCCAGGCTCTCTTCAACATGCTCGATCCAGGCCACAAACTGGTGAACATCTTCCTGGTAGCTGGTCCACTGGGACAGGGATCCCTCAAGTTGACTGCATAGATAATGAAACAACGTGCTTAGGAATAGGATAGAGAGGTGGCAGGAGTAGACCACGGCGTCACGTACAACTTCATGTCAATCCAAGTGGCTGATCAACATTTGAAAAAAACCAAAAACCTTTTGCACTGAATGGAAGCAGAGAGCAGCGCATCCCAGGAGTCCTTGAGGTCCTGTATGTTCTTCTGCACAACTGGAACCCCCTCAGCCGACGTGTTCCTCTGAACAGACTCTCCCCTGGTGGTCAGCATCTTCAGCTGGATCTCCTTCTCTTGACGCGCAGTCAGCAAGGCCTGGGAGCCATGGATGTCAGAAGTGCAGCTATGATTTATGATCATTAAGAGTTTACACGCTCCTCCTCCTCTGAAACTCCACTGAACTTTCCCCCTTACCTCCAGTTTGATCATCCTGCTGTCCAGGACGTTTTTATCTGAGGTGGGTGCACAGTACGTCTGCAGCATGTGACTGGTGTCTGTCACCCAGTTCTGCAGCTCTTTCAGCCCCTGGGCGAACATCTGGTGTTCGGTGACTATACGGTCGATTCTTGAAGTCTTCTCCTGCAGGGACCGTGGAACAATAAGTGATCACCCCAGAGCTTGTACCTTCCTGACAAATCAAGACAGTCCTGGCCTAGTTTTTTATATGTACTGATTTATAGTGTTGAATAAGTTGCATCAGGAACACTATCTGCTGGAATATCCTCTGTAAAACACAATTGATAACAAGGGATGATTCACTATTATCATCTTGGTTCTTGCTTGGTCTTTTGAGGTGAAATTGGGTTGCCGAGTGAAGAGCTCCGTCCAGTCTGAGTGTGGCTCTGTTGACCCCTGTCCGAGTGCTCTTCCAGAGGAGATCCACAGGGCAGAGTTTGAGTGGGGAACGAGATGTTCTCCAGTAACACGTTCAGTTTTAACAGATTTTACAAGTGAGGTCATGATAGGTAGGTCTTAAAAATGTTTATTTTGTGTGCCCTTGGACATGTGAGTCAAAGTTGTTTATCATTTCTGTGAATGACTGACACTGTCACAATGTTCCTTACATATTGTGATGTATTCACCCAAGTCATCACTCAATGCAGTCGATGTTTTAAAGTGAACCTGCACAGAAATCCTTAGAAACCCTACTTCTGATCTTAATTAACACAGAGATGAAGACAGAGATGGAGAAAGAGACAAGTAGGCACATGAGAAACAAGACAAGAAGGCTTAGCGGACATCAGCCGTAGGCGACACGTACGCCGGGCGTTACCGTACCTTGGTGAGGTTTGTTAAAGCTAGGTACTGGGCGGAGAGCTGAGACACATGGTGCATAAAGCCCTTGCCGGCAGCGTGTTCGTCCCACAGCAGCTGGGCCTTCTCCCTGAGTCTGCTCAGGTGCACATCCTGAGAGGCTAACTCCTCGAGCACAGACTGGAAGAGCACAAGCATGTTAACAAAGAGGCATGCAAGCGAGAAAAACCAAGAGACAAGAAACACGAGGGACACTTAAACATGTTGAGAAGCATTTGGAGAGTTAGCAGTGTGCACCGTGTGCAAGAAAGGAGGAAGGACCTGCTAAGGCAAGTTGAACCAACCACTCTGAGGAGCTGGACGGTGGTCAGGACATGCGAGCAGAGGATTTGTTTTTTAGCAGACAATGTTAAATACTGGACACTGAAGTGTATTGTGAGCTTTGTTGTCTCAGGTCTACACGGCTTCAAAGCAACACACGCAACAGCAGCGGATATGAGCAGAGAACAGAATGGCAGTAACGCTTGAATAAGGAACAGCAAGCAGCTAAGAGTTTGCTAATGGAAATGGCGCTACCTTGGCTAATGTTACCATTGTGGAGGCTCTAAACGGTTCTAAAGCTGTGGGAAATGGAGAGTTGGTCGATGGAGGGCATGGAAGGGGGTGAACTGGGCTCTCAGGGTGGCGCGGGGAGAGGCTCCAATGCCAGCATCGATGACCTGCTTGGAGACGTTACCTGCAGCTTATGGAGCTCCTGCTTCTTGGCAGCGAGGTCATGGAGACGCGTGCTGCTCTCCTGCACCGCCTGTTCGGTCACATTCAACCAATCCTGGAGCGGTTCGGCGCTCGCCTCAAAGTCCTTCATCTGACATACAAGGTTCTGAGGAAAACAGCATCCGATTGGTTACAAAGGAGATCGCCGACATCTGATTGGTTATGAGGGACATCGACCACATGTGATTAGTTGTGAAGATGATCGACAACATCTGATTGGTTATGAAGGGAACCAACAACATCTGATTGGTTATGAAGTGGGTCTTCACCATCTGATTGGTTCTGAGAATTCCAACATCTGACTGGTTCTGAGAAGCTCAATGGTTATGAAGCAGCATCAATCTTGGTTGGTTGGATTTAGAATTTTTTGGCACATTGTCTTGAACTTTAGGCATCAAGTTGTGAGAGGATGAAAGATGCTTCTCAAGGGTCACCTGCAAGCTGGTCTCTCTATTGTGCAGGTTAGACATCAGATTCTTCCAGTCGTCCCTGGCACTGTTTGTCTTGGCCCGCACACCGTCCACCCTGTCCTTCGATGCTACACTGATGAACAGCTCGCTGCTCACCAGGACACCATTCACCTTGCACTGGCCCTGCTCCCTGTCACTCAGGAACTCCTGGAGAATAGGGAGTACATACTAGTGTCAAATACAGTACATATACAGTATATATGGTCGATCATAACATTAGAGCCAGAAGATAGTGGCTCCCACAGCATGTCTCCCAAATCTTTTGAATCGCTATTTGAATCAACAGAAAGGGATAAAAAAACATTAATTCATTCATTAATTTATCGTCCGCTTATCCGGGGCCGGGTCGTGGTGGCAGCAGGCTGAGCAAGGAACTCCAGACGTCCTTCTCCCCAGCCTTCTCCCCTCCCCTCCTTCTTTCCAGCTCCTCCTGGGGGGCCCCGAGGCGTTCCCAGGCCAGATGAGATATATAATCCCTCCAGTGAGTTCTGGGTCTCCCCCGGGGTCTCTTACCAGTTGGACGTGCCCGGAACACCTCTATCTCTAAAGCTGAGCCCAGCCACCCTGCGGAGGAAACTCATTTCGGCCGCTTGTATCCGCGATCTCGTTCTTTTGGTCACTACCCAGAGCTCATGACCATAGGTGAGGGTTGGGACGTGGATCGACTGGTAAATTGAAAGCTTTGCCTTCCGGCTCAGCTCCCTCTTCACCACAGTACAACGCCCGCATTACTGCTGACGCCGCACCAATCCGCCTGTCCATCTCGCGCTCCATTTTACCCTCATTCGTGAACAAGATCCCGAGATACTTGAACTCTTTCACTTGGGGCAACAGCTCGCTCCCAACCCGAAGGGAGCAGTCCACCGTTTTCCGGCAGAGAACCATGGCCTCAGACTTGGAGGTGCTGACTCTCATCCCAACCGCTTCACACTCGGCTGCAAACCGCCCTAGTGCCTGCTGGAGGTCACAGTCTGATGAAGCCAGCAGAACCACATCATCTGCGAAAAGCAGAGACGCAATTCTGAGGTTCCCAAATGGGACACTCTCCTCACCTTGGCTGCGCCTCGAGATCCTGTCCATGAATATCACAAACA
>OMKQ01095740.1:0-10208 GCA_900302335.1 Phycis phycis
CGAGGGCGGGCGGCCCGGTTCTGCCCGGCCGCCGACGCTTTGGATCGCGACCGCGGCGAACGGAGAGGGACACGAGGGGAGCCGAGGTCGACCTCGGATGCGCGTGGCGCGACACGCAAAGGGCCGAGGGCCTCGGACGGTTAAGGGTGGGAGGCGGAGAGAAAGACTTGTTCCTCGGCGACCCCGCTCCTCAGTCCATGCTGATTGTGACCAAGCTCATTTGATTGACAGCTACCCGTGCTGTTAAATCCGATGGATGGCCAAATGAGACAAACTGTTCCATAGTGAGAGTGAGTGAGTGAGTGAGTGAGTGAGTGAGTGAGTGAGAGAGAGAGAGAAGTGGTGTGACGAGTGCGGTCGCAATGTGGTAGTGAATCGCAAGATGTCGAAGAAGGTATTCACATGAAGGTGTGGTTGTTTTACGATTTGAAAGTTTGCTTTATAAGGTTTGACGGAGACCAGAGATTAAATGCATGTTTCTTTTATGCTGGTTCAATCTTGTTGGCATTCCAGTTTTAGTGAACATTGAGATTTTTATTTTCCTCCTTAGATAATATATTTTAATGAATCTGAAATAACTAGATACATATATATAGACATTCCAGTCAGGTATATCAGTGACTTTCAGCATCAGCTGTTTTCAAGTTGCAATGTGTAAGATTGAGCCCCTCCCAGTTAGTAGGCGTGAGACTTTCAGAATAAAAAAATAACAAAAGCTCAATAACAATGTTCTATCCACTCTGACTGGCTTTGCAGCTTGTTGATGCAAACTAGCGTCGTTTGGCTGGTGGTGTGGTAGTTGGAAGGGTTTTGGAGTGTTGATAGTAAGATTTTTTATAAAAAAGGCTGAGGCTTTATTGAAATCACTGTAGATTAACATTGACTATAGATATGTCCAGGTTACTTTAAGCTGCGAGCTCGTTGAAATGTTACACATTTCTCCAATGGTTTTTGTTTGGTGGAACCTGTCTTTTAGTTTGCATTGAGCTTTGACGAATTTAGTTACAGTGCTAGATTGCTTTCAAATGGAAATCCGTGTGTGTAGCAAGTTTTTCAATTTTCCTTGATACTTTTGTTATAATAGCAAATACCTGACCAACTTTTTTATTTGCAGAATAAAGACCAGGTTTTTTTTACGTAGTTTTTTTTTTTAAACAGTTTTTGATAGCACAGATTTTTCTAATCAAACCAGCAGGATATTTAGCCAGATGTCCTTATTAGCATTATATCAGTTATAGATTACCAGGGTTCATATTTGTCTTTTCTCATCAAAGTGCCAATGTGATCTACACCAATGCAGACTTTTTTGTATTTCAATTGTATTTCCCTAGGTGTCCATGGCTTCTCAAGAGAATACAACAATACTGTTAGAATAGCAATGTATCTATTTTATTTTAGTCTGGTTATTTTAAGGTTGTTTTTTACTTCATTGGTATTGCTATCAGAAGCACTGAAATGATAATTGGTAACAATGAATGAGACTGGTTTGCAGACGTTTTGGCAGCTGGGTCTACAACTGTCGTAGACAGCCTCTCTAACAGTGACCCAAAGCTGTGCCTTTTAAGTCAATCAAATGAAGAACAATCATAGGGGGCAGTAACCAGCTAGATTTGGAAACTAGAACCATTGAAAACAGGGATCACTGTAATAAGTGAAAGATGTTTTATCTAATTAAACATTTCTCTTGACATGTGTGTCACTGTGTTTTTGAATTTTGGAATGGAATTTGAGTTGGAATTTGATTTTAGGGATTTTAGCTTCTCAAAGTTGTTTTTGTCTGCCGTTGATTTGGACCACATTTACTAGTTAGAATCAGTGTTAACTCTTTACAATAGGGTACATTAACCATCATACGCATTATTATATATCATTGGCATAGGGGTACGGAAACCGCATTAAATTATGTTGACATTAACCATAGTTGACATGAACACCATTAGTAAATGATGTCTAGGCCATAAGTTAGCTTCACGTTGCATTACCCTGGATGGAAACTGGTTAATGTGCTCTTATTGCAAAGTGTTCATCAAGAATCCATTATCACACTGCTTGCTCCCTACAAGTTCCTAGTCTTGTAGTGACCTAATTCCCGTTTTACAGACAGCCACTGCATTAGTTTAAGAAGGGAAAGACCATTGGTGGACACAAGTTCATCTATCATTAGCAAGTCTTAACTGGTCATTAACATTACAATGTTCTTTGTAGAAGCAGGCACCACATTGCGCATGCACTTGTATCAATGTGGTCTGAACCCTCCGAACACCACATCAACCACTGTGGTTTTAAACTAGCCTCCGGGCCAGCTTTTGTCACCATCCAGGACATCAAGTATGTGTATACTATACAAACAGACAATGTTTCATCCATAACCATTTACAATTAGTACATTTATCCTTATTAATCAAACTAAACCAACTATACTTGCAGTCTGTCAAGAAACCTGTTTTTGTACCCAAGTATGTAAAAGGTTATCAATACACTTTACAAGTTTATTTTATACCATACACGCACGCAATAGAAAAAGGGGCTAAATACAATTAGGTTGAAGGGCTTCACTTATGATCGAATTGTAGGTAACCCAGAATGGATACCACGGCAACCATGACGGGAGCGCCATGTTTTTCTTTAAAAAAAAAATCCAACGGGGGTTTTGTCTTAAGCGTGTTTAACCCACGCTTCCAGGGGGCTTCCAGGGGGCGCGGCACGGGCCGGCTACCACCAGCGGTAGTGGGCGTAAGCCCTGTTGGCTTCCGCCATCTTGTGTAGCTCGTGTTTCTTCTTGATCACGTTGCCCTCCTTCACGGAGGCCGCCAGGAGCTCCTGGGAAAGTTTTTCGTAGAGGTGCGTGCGCCTGTGTTTGTTCTCCCTGCACTCGGTGATGATCCACTTCATAGCCAGGAAGCGACGGCGGCTGTCGGTCAGCGGGATTGGAACCTGGACGGGCCGCGCAGAAGTTACGCACAGTCCAACTCTATTGATAACATTCATGCCCAGGCTCACTGCCTTCTACAAATGTCAGATCACTAGTATGCGTTTTTGTACCAGGTGCACGACCATGGCATCAGAATTCCACTGTACAGAATGGCAACGGCACACTTGACGAGGAAACACTTAACACTTTGAATCTCACTGACCTGGTAGAACTTGGCTCCCTTCTGTATGCTGGCCAGCCCAATGACGGGCTTGCAGTTGTCAAGGGCCTGGTGGAAGATGGTGTACGGATTACACTCAATGTCCTCCTTCTTCCCCTGGGGGGCCTTGTGGTACTGCTCCACCTGTTTCCTCTTGATGTGCTCCAGTGTCTGTATGGGGGGGGGGTATTATTGGTCATGCTACTTAAAGAGATCTACAAGAGTTTCACAATGTTTTTTTTTTTTTTCTTTCTTACGTCCGTCATGATGTGTTTGGCCAGCACCCTGTCTCCACCTTTCATCATCATGTTGATGAATTTACTGCAGGGAAAGAAAAGGAATGACCGGTGAGTATTGTACACTGTATACTGTCTGTTAAGGTATAGTTAAGTATACTTAACATATACCTTATACCTGGCAAGGTTGTTACGGTCCACGGAACAGAATATTTTGTTTCCAGTGGTATGTCCCTAGCCATTATTTAAAGGTATCCACCTTGAATAACACCCATCTGACAGGAGCATGTCAAGATTATGTCTGGACTGTACACTGCAGCGGTCAATGTTACCTTATTACTGGGTCCCTGAAAACAGAACTGGTCATCACACTGGTGGCTGCTTTTATGGGTCTGAGCTCCTTCAGCTCGCGCTGCGCCTTCTCCTCCGCGGTCAGCTCTGTATCTGGCACGTTGTAAGCCTCCCTCCGAATCTCCGGTTCCATGTAGTACGGGTTGTATCTGCTCCATCTCACCAACATCACCCTGCAGGCGTGTATAGTCAAGGATCAGATTAGGATACATATTGGGTTTAAATTTGGACCTCAATATTTTCCGACAGCAGTGCACATGATCTTATGAATGCGCATAGTTGTTTATCATCCATTAAATAACTGCCATAAGACACCGTTCGCATTGCTAGAAAGACAGTTACTGAGGTGGTACTAGGAAATCCATTAACACGGAAGTACTGGTACCGCTGTCACCAAATATACTGAACAGGTATTATTACATTTTAAGAAAGCACAGTATGACATTTTAATAGACGTTTTAACAGTAAGAAGGCCCGCGCATCATCAGTGATAGTGTTTCTCGCATTCCTTCGTTAATTTTAATGAACACATAATAGTGGTTATAATGTAAACATTAATCATAAGTCGTTATCAGCAAATTAAACGCATTTACCTTGGTGTCCAAGGTTTCAGTAAACCTGTGATGGAGGCTGCCATCTTGAAAATGTGACTGTCGTTGAGGACCCTCCTTTAGGTCCTCTATCAAATGCCATCCAATAAAGCACACCAGATAATAATATAAATAAAATAGTGTGTTGTATTTAATAGGGAGCACAGTTTTAAATTAAATTCCAAAATTTGTTTATGGTGAATTGTCTATGAATTGTTTATGATTAACACACATTTTGAGTCCAAAATATTTTGAACTCTCGTCCACACGTCACCGCGATGTTTCCAGTGCTATGGCGTACCAGGAAGGGGAGTCGTTGGAGTCTTGGCTCAGTGAGTGATTAATCCAATTTTATCAATGAATCGATGGAAATAATTAGCTGCATATATGTTGTTTGTTTGTGTTGGCGTTTTCACAATAGGAACTGTTTTTCTTTAACTGTCATTCAGTTCCCAATGCTGAAGGTAACACAGATAAGTAATTGTTGTAGTCATGAAAAGGGTGGAGAGCTTTAAACCGAATGTAATCACAAAATCATGAAAAACCTTTCACCATAGAATGTGCTCGGCTATGATTTTAGAGACCCAAAACTGCACTTCATACTTTAGTTGATTAAAATCATGTTTTTTTTAAGTGGACCAAGCAAACGTCCTACAGGTTTTTCATGTTGTGGTTGCAGCCCGAGTTGCATTGCTAGTGTGAAGCAGGAATGACAGCAATATAGGTCTATAAATGTCGAAGAATTCTTGTCATTGTCGGTCTTCATGATGACCACAGGCAGTGTGTTGACGTTTGAGGATTGTCTTAAACAATTGTAATGTTAGCTTGTGACACTGCATTTATCTGGGTGCTGCATTGCATGAAACCTTCTGAAAACCTCTGAAAGCCACAATTGTTTATCTTCCCACTGGTAGATAAAGCCACCCACCCCACCAACAGACAAGAGGACTGGGAGTATATCATAGGCTTCTGTGACCAGATAAACAAGGAACTCGAAGGGTATGTCTATCAATACCATTATATTAATGTATTGAACATATGGGGTAGGCTTCATTGTTGGGTTTTCTTCTATTTCTCTCACAGTCCTCAGATTGCTGTGAAATTGCTGATCCACAAAATCCATTCTCCGCAAGAATGGGAAGCCTTGCAGGGTTTGACAGTAAGACATGCTTCGTTACTCTTGATACGGTGATCTATTATCTTAAGTCAACACTGCTTTCCTGCACCATTAGGAGCATCCCTAAGGGCTGTGGCTTTCTCTTTTGTCCAGGTGTTGGAGGCCTGCATGAAGAACTGTGGGAGAAGATTTCATAACGAAGTTGGAAAATACAGATTCCTTAACGAACTGATTAAACTGGTATCCCCAAAGGTGAGATCCTTGTATTTACCATTTGGTGATTTTATTTGAGGGGGGGTTATATATGTCATATAGCTATGAATCATGTGGCCTTCTAATAGCCTTGCCTCTGTTTGATAACCGCTACCGGCCTCTCTCACACAACCGCCATTGTCTGTTGTCGGAGTCAATCTAACAATTTAATATTGTTTGTTTGTTGTGTTTTTTTCATTCACGTTAGAGTTCATGTAATCTCCGATGCAGAAGTTCGACAATGAGTCTGATTTGAGAAAGTTGAGGCCATGTGACGGAGAGAGATAAAGGCTGGATTATGTTTCGGCGTGCGATTGCGCCTATGGTTCTGCGTCTGTGCTTGTCCACGTAGACCTCTGGAAAAAATGCTTTCAACGACATCCGGTGATCTTTTATCACGTGAAGAGATGACGTGTTCAACATGAAACATAGTGGACGTATTCACAAACATCTTCAATTTGTCTCGTCTTTCAATTTCGTTTCCTAAATGAAGCAGGAAAGCACGACGACGCGGACAATTGCATTTCATTATGATCGTACCTTACTCTCTATTCAGGGCAGAACTAGGAGCCTGCTTCGTGGTGGGTGCTGCTTAAAACTCTTGAGGTCACAGAACAACAAAGAGGTGCTATCGATAGGTTGTGCTTTATTCGTTCCGGACGCATCGAGTGAATAGAAGTATTACGCCATAATCATCAAGTTTTGTGTTCCACCTGTTGCACACGTCTCTTTTCACAGACATCGCCGACTCACCCCAGGTGTGTTTGGCAGCGGAAAACCTATGACGTCCCGTACGATGACACGGCCCTCTCGTTCAACACTTTGCATGTGTATTTATTTCTCCAGTACATGGGCGACAACGTGTCAGAGAAGGTGAAGGCCAAGACCATCGAGATGCTGTACAGCTGGACGGTGGCCTTCCCGGGCGAGGCCAAGATCAACGAGGCCTACGACACTCTGAGGAGGCAGGGTAAGAGGCGCGCCGGTCTCGCCGAGCCCGCCCTCCAGTGTGAAGACGCTGGCCGTTTGCTGAACTGCGTCAAGAACCGCATGCGGAAAGAGATCGAGCTGTAACGGTGGACGGGATAAACCCGTTGGTGTGGATATGAGAACAAACCTAATTCACTGCACTTCTGTGATTGACGAAGGTGACAGCCAATGAGAATCCCGACCGGGGTTTCTTCGAGTCGCCGCACGGCTTAACATGCCATGCGTCGGACATTCGGGACGAGTCGCATGGTGACGTTGGGCTAATGAGCGGCTGAGAGGCTGAGACTTGAGATGAGCTACGGCTGCAGTTCCTGTCCACCTCTGTGTTCCTGTGATTGGCATTCTGATTTGTTGTGTGATGCTCTGTGGAAGCCATTGGCGATGCAGTGGACTCCATGTTCTCACTGGTTATTCACAGTCCTAAAACCTACCGCGGCCCAATCAGCAAATGTATGCTAATTATCTCTCAGGTTTAGAGAGACACACAAGGCATGTTTCATACTGTGTTTTATGTTTGCTTTATTGATCTTATGTTGAGGACATTATGGGTATCATGGGTCCCGGTCGTGGGCCAAAGTACACCGGTACCTTACTTTGACAGTTGGTCCTCAGAAGGATCCGAAACGTCCCCACAGCAGCAGAGTGCGTGACTACACCCCCACCTTCTTGTTGTCCAGGCTTAGTGACGGCGGATCCAAAGTTACCCTTAGACAAGACTCTGATCCCCTCCCCACCGACCCGTCCCAAGAACCCAGTGTTTGAAAACGAGGACATGGGCAAGGTGAGAACGCACGCACACACACAGCCCCGGGCTGCACGGGAAATTATGTTGTGTTTAAATGTTGTGTTCTATAGTGTTGTATATACACAACGTGATTGCATTGTAAAACTGGCAGTATTTTGTTACAAAATACATTTTGTCCAGTCAGTAAAAAATTGGTTGTGCACTGCACTACAACATTTACAGATTAGATACAACCACTTTACTAATGTATACACTGTTTTGTGTGTGTGCGTGTGCGCGTCTGTGTGCGCACGCTCACGTGTCTGCAGCTGCTTGCAGAGCTTCTTCGCAGCAAAAACCCAGAGGACCTACAGGAGGCCAACCGGTTGATCAAGAGCATGGTGAAAGAGGTGTGTGATGTCTGCCAATCAAGCACATGCTATCGAACATGTATTGTATTACACACGTGGGATCAAAATGATTATGCTCCCTTATTATTTACATTTACATTGAGGGCATTTAGAAGATGCTTTTATCCAAAGCGACTTAAGAGTACATTTGTCAGAAGAAGGTGAAACATTTCATTGCTGCTAATACAGTAAGAAAGTCACCAGAAGTATCAAGCATTTCAATTGCTTGGTTAACCATTGCTAGTATACAACATCTCTGGCTAAATGACAAGTTATGTTGAATGCATTTGTCTCTTGGTTAGCTTGCTGAACAGTATCTGTGACTGGACTATATAGTTATATAGATTTTTTCTCTGCAGTTCATAAAGGAGTTGTGATCTGCGGCATGTTTGAGGAGCAGTTTTTGTAACTATGAGATGCTTAGGATCAATTGACAATGTGCATATGAACGTAAAACGAATGAGACTACATTCGGATTCCAACATTATTCCTTTGTTTTCACAAAACCAAAAGAATCAGGAAATCCTGCAACGCGCCTGGCCAGCATAACAATGCCTGTACGTTTTTGAGCGCATTGTGTAATGTGTTCCCGTGTGCGGTCGCCAGGACGACGCCCGGGTGCAGAAGGTGACGAAGCGCGCCCACACGCTGGAGGAGGTCAGCATCAACGTCAAGCTGCTGGCAGAGATGCTGTCGCACTACGACCAGGAGCGCTCCACCGACTCAGACAGGGAGATCATCAAGGTGACACGCACACACACACACACACACGCACACACGCACACACGCACAGGCGCACAGGCGCACACGCGCACACTATGCCCTCGTAGCTGAAGTTAATGAGTAGCTTCAATGTTGATTAATGCCTTCCTTGCAGTAATATGTCATGCCAGACGCTTGTTTGTGCCTGTCTGTCACTGGTTTCATCGATTTGTTTGTAAAATGTGTGTGACATTTCCCTCGGAGTGTTGCTGAATCACTGTTGAGTGTTCACTGAGCTTTAATGTCTCCCCCCCCCCAGGAGCTCTATGACCGCTGTGACAAGCTGAGGAGAGCCACGTTCAAGATGGCCACGGAGACGGAAGACAACGACATGAGTTTGGGTGAGACACCGTAGAGAGTGTCGAGTGTTGCGTGTGCAAAGCATTTATTTTAGGATGTTTTACGCAGCTTGACAGCAAAGTATTTGATTTACAGGAGCATGATCATAGGAAGAAAAAGGGGGCATTTAGCAGACGCTTTTTGTCTGAAGCTTTAGACTTTACAGCTTTAGACTTTACAATCATTTGTGGGGTTCGACATGTGGACAGTTGGAGGCGGGGGGGGGCGCGATCAAGGGGATCGAACCTCCGACCCTGCGGTTAGTGGACAACCCGCTCTGTCCACCTGCACTATCCACTGAGCTACTGTCACCCTTGAAAGACACAGGCTGCAATTTACCAAGCGTCTTCAATGAGACAACGGCAGTCGATTTATACATTTCCCTGTTTGTGGGACAAATAAAGGGTTTTCTTATCTTATCTTATCTTATCTTACGGGTGTACGTGCTTCTTGGAGGGGAAACCTTCACAGCGTGGGCAGCAACAACAAAGGGGGAAAACATCTCTCCTGCGTGCAAGGAGAGTTTATACAGATGCCCTTTTAAATGAATTGGCAACAATGCGAACAAGGTTTTATCATTTGTGTGCATCAGGGCTGATCGTTCCACGACACTTTAAACCGCCGTATTATAAACGTGTGAACCGTCTGCAGGGGAAATCCTGCAGGCCAGCGACGACCTGTCCAGAGTCATCAACTCCTACAGGAGGATCGTGGAGGGCCAGAGGGTCAACGGAGAGGCCGAAGACATCAGACCTGGTAACGGACCAGAGGGTACGTCCAGCCAACACTAGCTACAGCATCATAAGGTCCCCCAGATAGTGTGGCTTGAAATGTTCTAATATTGTCACGCTATCCCATTATTTTTATACACTTCCTCTTTTCTCTCTCTCTCTCTCTCTCTCTCTCTCTCTCTCTCTCTCTCTCTCTTCCGATTCTACTTCTCCACCAAAGTGAATAAACACAGCGAATGTCTGGCACTTTAATCACTCTTTGTAACTTGGCACTTAGTCAGAGATGTTGTACACTAGCAATGGTTAATCTAGCAATTGAAATGCTTGAAACCTGTTCTGGTGACTTTCTTACTGTATTAGCAGCAATTAAATGTTTCATCTTCTGATGACAAATGTAGTCTTTATAAGTCGCTTTGGATAAAAGCATCTGCTAAATGTGAATGTAATGTACTGTAAATGAATGTGTGACATGGTGAAATGGCTTTCCCACGGGAAGGCAATGAGTGCTGAAATGTTTTGCCCGTCTCCCTGTCTCTCTCTCTCTCTCTCTCCCCCTCCTTCCCAGAGCCTGCGGG
>OMKQ01095745.1:0-12536 GCA_900302335.1 Phycis phycis
AGGAGACAAACCTGAGAACCTGAGCGGGTCTTTCATTCCATGAACGCAGGATTGCAACATCTCGAAGTTAGTGAGCCCGTGCGTGGCAGCAAACAGACGTGTTGTATTTTGAGTTTGGGCAGGTACTCATGATAATAGGGTACTCATGATAATAGGGTATTCATGATAATAGGGTTAGGGTTGAAGTAGCCGTCTGATGAATGTGACTTCTGTCCTACAGGCGGAGGATCCTCACTCAGAAGGTAGTGGAGACACGAGAGGATCCGTTCAGTTAGGGCACATAGGTCGCGTGGGCATATTTTTTTTATGTTTTCAGTTTAAAAAGCCAAACGTCCAACACAGAACAACAGTGAGCTTGAGATCATCAAAGGACGAGTATAACAAATGCTCGCATATTCGTTCAGATATAACAATGTCGTAGCTAATTAGCCTTTAGCCCTCCCAACAACTGAAGCGAAAGCCCTCAATAATTAAATATCCAAATCAATAAAAAAAAAACCTAGGAAAAAAAACTAAAAAAACGTTATTGCAATCAAGTAAGCACTCAATAATAACATAGTCCTACGGATATTATAATTATTACATTATTACAACAATAATGCAATTCATTACTTAAAGAATAATTGCGAACAACAACAGTATGCCTACCGTGCTAGTGATATACCGAATAGTATAATTGCTAAAATATTATTATATTTTGATGATATTAATGATAATTATTAATGATAATAGTTAATAATTATCATTCAATTTGTTGTTATTATTATTCGTAGTAGTGGTATTGTTCATATTATGATTATGATTATTATTGTTTTATTATTGGTATTATTATAAAATAATAGGACAACGTGGGTTTATACATTTCAAACAAATGACGAAATGAAATTTATCAAAGTGTAATTTTTCTACCCTTCATCAATATATGACGGGTAGAAAACGCAAAAAAAGTGGGAATATGTTGTTGAAAGAGACACGAGGACAGTAGAAGTGTCAAAAGAAAGACACTCATTTGAAAATCAATTAACGAAATTGACTAAATGATTAAATGATGATTAAATATATGATCTCGCATAGGCTATAATTAGATAAGAAATGAGTTCCAACATACTTCTTAATACACACATATTGTGTCCCATTAATTATTATTGACTAGGGGCTATTTCAACTGGAAGAGTTAGGTTATATTACTAAATATGTATGCTAAACGAAAATACGAAGAACATTGTTATTGTTATCAACCTTGTCAAATTGCGGAGTGGCAACATTTTCTCACGCGACGCAGGAAACGTTTACATAGCGCTGGATGGCCGTCGACGTTCCTTTCAGGCCGAGATGCACGGCTCACCTTCATGCTGGTGAATGAATGGTCTGTTAACATTGACTCGATGCCGCATTTCCTACTTTTTCAAATGCTAAAACATGCAATGATCGCGGTCGTTAACACCTCTTGCAAATTCCTTAAGAAAGTCTTTATTCCTTCCATTGTTCCAGCACAGATATTCTCCTCAGCATTGGCTAATCCTGCACGAACGAATAGACCGGGTTCATTCTGCAGTTAGCGTTTTCAATTCCTAAACCCGTCGACTTCAAAATGAAATAAAGCCATATCGTTTATATTTTTACACTATATAAACGAATACAACAAAAGCTGCACGAGCGTCAATGAAACTTTCGATTGTAAAATTAAAGCGAAATGTTTGCAAGCGAAAAAAACGAAATAAACATTTTTACACGTGACAAGCAAAACAACATATTACACACAAAAGACCATGAAACAACTGAGAAACGTGGATTTAATTGAACTTAGCTGTCGTCGTTTTCATTCGGTCGCTTTTAGAACACGTTTGTACAAGCAAAGTTAAGATTTGGGTTTTTAATGCGCATTAGATCTTTCAATCATACAAGCCAATTTTCTCTGCCCCCCTCTCCGCCCCTCCTCCTCTTCCTCCTCCTCCTCCTCCGTTAAATGGTCTATGACGGACGAACACTGGCAGGAATCAGCGTGCAGCATTGCTGTTGTCCTATTGTTGACAAATCCGTGAAACAACTTCAGTTTGCATGCTTTAACGGGAGGGGGCTGTCTGACGTCAGCCAATCACGTGGCCGGGACTGATAGTATATCTTATAGTGGGGAAAAGTAATCTATCAGACAGTCCTTTAAAAGCTTTAAAGGCGCGTGTCATCTTGACTCCGCACTCAAAAAACGCAACTCCTCGGGAAATATACAGACTTGAGAGGGAACATCGGAGCGCGAAGTCGCGAGCGGCACCAAGTGAAGAAGAACACGCCAAAAAAAGAGAGAGACACAAGACCACTTGAAGCGTACCGAACTGGGTGGAGATATTTTCAGAAGTTGAAGTTTCTAGTGACTGGCTTGGCTTGGCACACCGCTCTGACCTGCATTTAGATTTTGCGCGACATCCGATCTCTTGACGGGGCGAACCATAATCTCTACCAGAGCCGCGTGCGCGCCCACCACCACCACCACCACCACCATCACACCCAGGTCCGTCACTTTTTTTTGGAGCTTCGGTTTAAACATTAGTAAGCTGTGAGATGACACTGTCTGGCGGCAGCGACAGAGCCAGCGACATGTCCGGCCAGACCGTTCTTTCCGCCGAGGACGTAGACATCGATGTGGTGGGCGAAGGGGACGACGAGGGCACGGAGCGCATGGACAGTGACTGCGACAGCTCGGGTGACGGCATCATGCGCGACCTCCGAGGTGGAGCCGGAGACGACGAAGAGGTGGACGAGGAGATCGAGGTGGAGAAGGAGGAGGAGATGCGCTCCGGCGGCGGTAGTCCGTGCTGCGAGAGCTCCGGCGAGGGAGAGACGGGCACCGTGAAGGGGGAGGGCACGGACCAGAACGGAGCCTCCGGAGGCGCCACTCAGAAGCCCAAGAACAGCCTGGTGAAGCCCCCGTACTCCTACATCGCTCTCATCACCATGGCGATCCTCCAGAGCCCGCAGAAGAAACTCACCCTCAGCGGCATCTGTGAGTTTATCAGCAACCGCTTCCCTTACTACCGGGAGAAGTTTCCCGCATGGCAGAACTCCATTCGTCATAACTTATCACTCAACGACTGTTTCGTCAAAATCCCCCGTGAGCCCGGGAACCCCGGAAAGGGCAATTACTGGACCCTGGACCCGCAGTCGGAAGACATGTTTGACAACGGCAGCTTCCTCCGGAGAAGGAAAAGGTTCAAGAGGCACCAGCCAGACATACTAAGGGACCAGACGGCGCTCATGATGCAAAGTTTTGGGGCGTACAGCATCGGCAACCCATACGGGCGGCACTACGGAATTCACCCCGCTTATTCCCACCACGCGGCCCTGCAGTACCCCTACATGCCCCCGGTCGGCCCCATGCTGCCACCGACCGTGCCGCTCCTGCCCTCCGCGGAGCTCAACAGGAAGGCGTTTAACTCGCAGCTCAGCCCGAGTCTCCAACTGCAGCTCAACAGCCTGAGCACGGCGTCCATGATTAAATCGGAGCCGACGAGCAGACCGTCCTTCAGCATAGAGAACATAATCGGCGTTTCCAGCACTTCGTCGTCGAGCGCGGCACAGACTTTTCTGCGACCCCCTGTCACCGTGCAGTCGGCTCTGCTGAGCGCCCAGTCTCTGTCGCTCACGCGGTCAGCTGCCATGGCGCCGATTCTCAGCGTGCCGTCGAATCTCCTGTCGGGACAGTTTTTACCTTCAGCCGCGGCAGTGTCAAAATGGCCTTCTCAGTGACTTTAAATGACACTCTTTATTTTTTTACACAGAGACTTCAGCATTGTTTTGGGGGACGAAACACTAATGAACAAGGCAGCACTGGACTTTATAGCCACGCAAATACTTAAAAAGACAAAGAAAAAAGGAAATATTTATGTACAGGTAATATTTGTAAATATTTGTAAAACAAAAAAAGGATTTTACATGTGGGTATTTTATCTGTTTGAAATGCACCATCCGTTAGATGGGCGTTACGTGATAACAATTGTTTAGGTTTTTTGTATCGGGGCAAATTATAATTGGACTAAATAATCAAGTTGTGCTTCCTTTAAGAAATTGAACGAGCTGAAAAGCAGACTGTTTTTAAAAACAAATGTAGCGTAATTATATGTAGCTATACTGTGTTGTAAATCTGATTCATTTGTAAATAAATCTAAGAGAATTGACATCTATTTTCACTACTGACGTTCTCAAATCCTTGCAGTTACATATGTATTTTAATTTAGAAAACCAGAGAAGAATACAATCATAGTATACTGTACGCTTACGTGTTGTCATTATAACATTGTTGATTATGTTTAAAAGTGTCATAAACAGGCTGCACAAAAATCCTTCCAAAATCCATTTACGTGGTACTTACATTTTCGTTTCCACCCAGGCCTATATCAACACATTTAATAAATGAGTCTTACTACTACATCATTTTTGCCAGTAATTATTTCAATAATATGAACACACATAATAACAATAATTTTATTAACGATTATTATTATTATTATTATTATTATTATTAATAATAATAATAATTATTATTATTATTATTACTATTACTATTATTATTATTCCTATATTGTAGAATCCAAGCATACGCTATTTATATTTTGAAAGTCTCTATTTTTTATGATCGGCTGAGAAGTAGATGTCGATCAAAACAATTCAGCCTCAAAGAACATATAACGAATAATTACAAAATATATTTTGTATTCATTATGTTATTTTATTGTGTTCTTTTGGGGGGGGACAAGACCAGACTAACAGAAAGCTCGTCTCGTATTACAAGACTTGTGCTCCCAGGCTATTATGAAAGTAACAGTTAGTTTCGCAGTTGTGTCTGCCTAATCACTTTTACACAAACAGCAAATGGTGATCAGGGGCGCGCTCTATATTTATCTGATACCCATGGGAACAGAACAGGGCTCGCTCTCTCGCTCTCTCTCTCTCTCTCTCTCTCTCTCTCTCCCTCTCTTCTTCAGAACAGGGCTCGCTCTCTCCTCTTCATTCCAGAAACCCAAGGAGCGGCTGATGCAGCGAGAGCTTCTCAATATCACCGCGGAGCGCGGGTGGCCATTCCATCACTGACTCCATGTTATTAGAAGTATTAGTATTATTGTCGGGACATTATTAGACGCCGGCCTGTGATCTACACGCACACATCGTTACAGCAGTGTACAGCAATGTGACACGGTTGTCTGTTGGCTGTAGAACAGGCATGGGTAATCTAATCGTTTTACGCTTGCTGTTGCTGTTAATGTTATTGTTGTTTTTTTTTTTACATGGTCGGATAGATGTTTCCTCTTAATTTAGTGTCGTAAAACTCTCAAGGAGGACACGTGTCGCCTAATTACTGGCCTATAGGTGTACATTGAAATTAATTTATGGGTTATTATTTTATTATATTTTTTTTCTTAAAGCCTATAAAATGTCGTATTTCCGGGAAGACTACGAAATCATTTGAAAAACCTTTTTTAACGATAGCATTTAATAGTATATGTTTAGACTGATTCTACAAAAAAAATATTAATTAACCATGTACGCTACAACAAAGCTCGCTAATCACATCAGCAAATCACTTAACAGGATTTAATGTAAGCATTGTGTATTACCATATCGCAGATTTTATTAATATTCATCAACTCGTCCGCATGTCTTGCTTATCAGTGACGAAAAGGAAATCTTGACACGACAAAGATTACGGCCGCTAGGGGGCGTCTGCTGAGACCAATGGATATTCAAGGCCTAACAAGACACGTACGCCTCCATTTGACCTGCAGAAAACCACAACAGTCAATTGTGTGCCGTCAGAAGCAATGTAGGGCCGGGCCTCATAGAGGACCACTGCTTTTATTATGCTGTTATTAATTGATAAATGGAGTGGATCAATAGCAGTAGGCTACATTCTAGTTAAATAGGAAGAATCGCATGGCCAAGTGCAAGGTTAACGCTGCCGAAGCAGGCCTTCTTCACCTGGCGTCATTTGGTTCAAATTGACACAGACTGAAGCAGATGTTCGTTATTTTCTTTACACTTTATAATTTCGAAAGCATAATCAGTTTTCCCGCATAGTCCGACCCTTATCGAATTTCTTCCCAAAATAATGGCACGCTATAATAACACATACATTGATTGGTTTCAGGTTATTCTCCCAAGGGGGAGCGGGGTGGACCACTTCGTTAACATACCACAAGAACTACCAGCGTTAGTTTTACATACTTCGTTGTCTCAATGCAGGTGACTTGGCGGCCAACCACGCGGACGCCAACACTCGCGCGAAACGCACGCGCGCAAACAGCAGCATCCCCCGGAAGCTCGAGAGCCGACGCGCTTGATGACGAACTGTTGAGGCTCGCGCTAAAGCAGACCGCGGTCCGCGGGACGGGAGCCGCGTCCGGCCGGGTGACGTCAGTCAACCTGGGCAGCGTGGGGAGGACCCACGGTCTGGTAGTGGAGCTTAGATGGTGGTGAAAATGTCCCTCTCCAATAAATTCACATTCGGAAAATGTTTAAGACGAAAAACGATGGACCCGGCAGTGCTGTTCTCAAGCTAGCTATAAGAGAGTATTATTCATTAGCAAAGACAAAATACTAATTCTGGTTTGCTAATTGGTGCGTCAAACAGGCCTCGGCCGACAACAAACCCACGGGTTCGAAGGCTGCCAAATAATGAGGTCAGTGTGAAATAGTGAAATAAGCCTACTGTTGAAATCGCGTGTTCAGGATTTATTCTTTTGTAGCCGATATCAAAATTCTCGCAAATGAGTTGATCGATCGACGTGGCGGTGGAGTCAGTCGCTGAATGATACGACGCCATTCAGTGACTGCACGCCTTATCTAGTGCAGTTCTGTGGGTTCGGTTGAACCCAGAGCCTACATCTTATTGTTCTCCCATCAGATCCGTCCTTGGGTTCCGCCAAGAGAAGATGGAGCAGAAAGGGTCACCTCTATCCCCTCGTTTGGTGGCTAACTGAGTTATGCTGATAAGTGCAAAATTATTCAAATGATTGTGTGAGAAAATTGCATGGTTGCATGCAACCTAATAATCTGCTAACGGGAATCATCTTCTCTTTCATTGCAAATAAAGTATTTGACTAGCTAGCTAAGAAAATGGGCTGATTGAAGCAAGTCGACCGGCCCTGTTCTGATGAAAACGTTGACATTGCTCGAGGTTTATGAGTGTATTTAAATTGGATAATTTAGGCCGACTACAGCAGCGTTTTTGTGCAAAAATGCTTCCTTCTACCTCAGCAGTTTTCCTAAGTTGATTGTTCGCCTGTAAACTCAATAAGCCTCATTGAATTAAATTAATATAATAGGCTTCACAATACAATACGCGATATTTTCATTTTAATTTTCCAAATCACATCACCAATCCAAATTACATTAGCTACACATTTTCCATATCTTATATTTCTGTGTAAATGTGTTTGAAGTGTGAGTGGCTCTGTGCGGTAATTACTGTATGTACTGTACAGCAGCAGACAAGGTGAGATTCTCAGGGCTGCAATGCATTTTAGGTGATCCGAATTTCATGTCGAAAAATACATGTGAAAACGTCCAACATGCATTTAATGTAATAGAATCAGATTCTAGTCTGTGTTCGGTGTGTGTGTGTGTGTGTGTGTGTGTGTGTGTGTGTGTGTGTGTGTGTGTGTGTGTGGGCGCGCATACACACACACACACACACACACTCAGGTGGGAGTTGGCCAGGGATGTATGATCACTACTTGTTTATGAAGTGTGAAGACAATCCAGGAAGTGGTGGTTGGCTGTAGCTGTCAGGTTGTCATAGAAACAAAGAGCCAGACACATTCAACTCATTTCACCTTGTGAATGACATACAGCTTAATGCATGCACACACGTCAGCTCCCTCCTCCTGCTTTGCACAGAGCAACTGTCCACAGCTAGCCTGCACATCACTGGCAATACAGCTGACCAGCCAGCTTGGCTGAAATAGATATCGACCTTGTGTTTATTTATTATAGTAAATAATAGTTAGATATTCCAGGAATGCCAGACACATTTACAGCATTTCCATAGCAAGTGGGCTGAGCTCATGGGAAAAACAAATGTTTAGATGTGTGAGATGTGGTTGCATTTAGTCTGTTTTTTTTGGGTTATTTTTCCTTTTAAAGGCAATGGTGCATATCCATACAAACTAGCTTCCACGCTCTCTATCATAAAGGTTGCTCTCTGTCCAAAATCAGAAACAACAAAAAACAACTTTGTCTTCCCATGTTTGTAACTTTGACCGCAGGCATGATTGACTGCAATGTCATTGGAGAACAAGGCCCCATGGTCCTACTGCAGTGGAGTCACCACACAACACAAGCTGGTCTTCTCCAGGCACAGATAGCAGACAGTAAATGTAGGTACAGCAGTTACTGAATATTTAAAAAGGCATAGAGATGAAGCAATAAATGACAAAGTAAAGCTGGTGTTCCTGGACATTAATAACTAATGGGAACCCGTGAGTTATAGGCTGCTCTAGTTGTAATGAAAGTGTCATTGCAAATCAGCAGTCCGCCAAGGTTATTATTATTTATACATAATTGATGGCCGAACCACAAGGTACATGTCACAGCCTGTGACTGCTAACACCTTGGGAACAAAGATGATCGAAGTCAACAGAAGTAAAGGTCACAAAGGAGATTTTGCCCCCAAGCTTAGATTTACCCCAGAAGAGCCACGAGGGGTTGTGGCCAAATGCTTCCATGTAGTTACAACAATGACTTACACAATGGCAATGATTTTTTTCATTTTTTACCCGTTATAATAAAAGCACTACTTAAACTCTCAAATTTAAGGATAAGACAAAATTGTACATTATATATTGTTTAGGCTTTATGAAGTTTATCACAATTGATTAGACATACAATGACAAAAACAAATGTTCAACATCTCATGCCTTTCATGTCATGATTTGTAATTAAGGAAAGCTTCCACATTTTGAACTGAAAGAGCATCCACGTACTCAATGGACTTATGATTGTGACTGATGTAACAATACAAAATAATAAATACAAAAAATATCTAAAATATTATTGTTGTAGTAGTCGTAGAGTAGCATGATTTGTATTGCTGTTGTTATGGTTATAAATATTAGCCTACTTATAGCTGTAAGACTCATTTCTTGTGATAGCGGGACAATAAAATCCATTACTGCCACCTAATACATCCCTGCGTGTGTGCTTGCATACACGGGAAGCGCAGCCGATTTCTGTCCGAGTTGACTTGAACGCCTCTGAAAGCACAACGGCAACGTAATCGCCATCTGTCGAATCAGAGGGCGGTACGCATCCCTGGTCGGTGACGTTTCAGGAAACGTACACAGTCCAAAACAACATTATATCCGAATAAATCCCGTAGAGCAAGAGTATAGCCAAACGCAACAGAAAATCAACCTGCAATGGAAACGTGTACTCTGGTATCGTTGTCTGTTCTGCTCGGTGTCCTTGTGAGATGGGGAGTTTCATTAAATTCATATTCAGGTAGGATGTGGTCAACAAAATAATGGCCTATTGCACCATCACAACAACATTGACTTTACACCCATACATTATGAAAAGAGGAACCACGTGATACTGTAATTAATGTATAGATAAATGTGCACTCGCACGTCGTTCGCCTATGTATCAACGAACCTAGTCATGGATCTCTTCTGTCTTGATTAGTGGAGGAGTTGGAGGACTATTAAACGCTCAGTTATCTATAAACGACGCACGCATGCCTACGATATGTGCGTTTATTTCAGGTGCAGGTAAACCACCAATGTTTGGGGACTATGAGGCTCAAAGGCATTGGCAAGAAGTGACGTACAACCTGCCAGTACATGAATGGTGTGTATAGGTCTGCCTCTTCAGCAGCGCAAGAGTTTGAGTTTTATTGTCATTTGGTTAGTGCATCATAAGTGTAAACACAACAATATGTCTGTATTTCTGTACCAATATAGTGTATATAATAATAATATAGTTAAGGTACCTTCTGCAAGGTAGATGTCACCTGTCTGATGCAGTCTTGTACGTTTTGTTATGAATGTCACAGTTACTTCCACTTTCCACCAGGTATTTCAACACCACTGAGAATGACCTGAATTATTGGGGTCTTGACTACCCCCCCCTGACTGCCTTCCATAGCCTGCTATGTGCTCATGTGTAAGAACTGTTTGTAAATGTGCATTTTCATCCACAATATGGATATAGAAAGTTCTGAAAGTACTGTTTATCACTTAACACTACAGGCCTTGTACAGTAGAATGCAAATCAAATGAAATCCTTCAAAGCAAACAAAATTCTAGAATCACGTAGAGAAGCACCGCGCTCTGTTACCACCTCAGTAGACTGAAGTGTCCGACCCCTGCTTCTCTTCTTGTGTTGTCTCCTCAGAGCCAAGCTGATCAACCCCGAATGGGTGGAGCTGCAGGGATCCAGAGGATTTGAAAGCCCAGCCCACAAGATGTTCATGAGGGCCACAGGTAGGCCCTCCATGGCCCAACACACGGGGATGTGCAGTGAAAGGCCCCGTCCAAAAACCACACCTTGGTCGATGTGGGCATTGCTTTTGTGAACCCAGTGGACAGTGCTGTGTGAGACATCTACATGCATTTGCTGGGCTTGTGTATAGCAGTTTGAATAATCCATTGAGTGTGTGTATGTGTGCATGTGTAGGGGGACTATGGATTGGATGTAACTGTTCTCAAAAGGGTGTAAAAATGGAATTGAGCTATTTAAGGAATCGAGGATATGTTACATATCCCATGCACTGCATTCACTCTATTTCATACACTGTATTTCCCGGATATCATACTGTATTGCATGCATTGTATTCACTGGATTTCATACACTATTTGCTGGATTTCACACTGTATTGCATGCACTGTATTCACTGGATTTCATCACTTCACTGCCTGTTTGTTTCTCAGTTCTTGCTGCAGATCTGGTGGTCTTCATCCCGGCTGTGGTTTTATACTGTTGGTACCTCACCAATGGATCCACCAATAAGAAGGTAAGACAAGTTTGTTTTGTTTCTTTGAGGCTGTTGCAATCTCTTTGAGCCTGAATGTTTTCCATGTCTGATTCCATGTCGACATGGTGATGTATCAGATCACTTGTGCAGGGAGATCCACTGGCAGTGGGTCCCTGGGCAATGATTCATATGTTTAATTAGGTTGTACAGCAACGTAGTATTATTAATAGTTAGAATAATAATAATAATAATTAACAATTAGAATAATATTAATATGATTATTATTATTATTATTATTATTATATTAATAGGTTTGTGTGTTGTATAAGGTTAATGTCCTGTATGTGCGCATTACTTCTAGATAACTTCATGTTACAAATAATGTTTTACAATATTTAGTGATGAATTGTTGAGTTAAATGTAATCCCCACAGTTAACTAACCTGATACTGTAATCATTCCACCCAGGTCGGGACCTTGCTCAGCATATTGCTCTACCCAGGACTAATACTCATCGACTATGGTCATTTTCAGTATCCTTTGTGTGCTAAATACATTTTCACAAGTCTAAAACCAGCCATATGCTTTCCTTTGTGTTGCATTGGCTTCCCCACATACTATAGACACCAGAAGAAGGCATTTCATCATATTGGTTGCTTACTTTGCTTGAAGGTCAGCTGTCATACCGTACTATGGCAGGTTATTTGACCTATTTTTGTTCATTTTTACACTAGTGCAAGTAAAAAAGGCAATTCTGTAGAATTTGATGGTCCTGAATAATAGATAGATATAATAGAATAGATATAATAGATAGAACAAAAGTGGAGCACAGCCCTCTGCCAAAGCAGAACTCCCTATACCTTCAGACATTTGAGAAACATACACGTAGCGTACGTTTCTATTTACCGCTGGATCAATATATTTCTCATATGGTTCTCAGATCAGCCCCACTAAGCTCTTCCACTCGGTTCCTCAGAGCTGGAAAGGAACGAAGACGGTGTGATGGTCCTTAACGCTGGCCAGGTACAACGGGGTGAGCCTGGGCCTGACCCTGTGGGGGGTGGTGGGCCTGGGTCTGGGCTGGGATTCCCTGGGCTCCCTGGCCTTCTCCCTGGCACTCAACTACAAACAGATGGAGCTCTACCACGCCCTGCCCTTCTTCTGCTACCTCCTGGGGAAGTGTGGCCGACGGGGCTTAGCAGGAGGAGGGTGAGCGGCTGCTATATTTATACTTTTACCTCCGCTGACTTTAACGCCTTCTTCAGTTCCACACAGTGTAATCTCCACTCTGTTTCCCTGACTTAAGGGAAAGTGAACAGGCGTTTCCTTCTGAACTTCCCGTCCTTTTTGCCTTCTATAATTGGTGTGATCTATTAAGTTGTATTTTTCTGCCGATCAATATGTGGCCAGCACATCTATTCAAATCTATTCCATAGAATGGTGCAAACTCTGTCGTGTGTGTGTGTGTGTGTGTGTGTGTGTGTGTGTGTGTGTGTGTGTGTGTGTGGCGTGTGTACATGGGAAGTTCAAAGCGTGGCTGACAGTAAATGGAAGGAATAACCAGTGAGACTGGA
>OMKQ01095747.1:0-13136 GCA_900302335.1 Phycis phycis
GCGGTGGTCCCACCTGCGGTGCCCGGGGCCCAGCCGGTCTGGCGCAGAGACCTGGGCCCCGGGGCGGTCCGGTGAAGTCTTCACCGAGCTCGCCACACCGAAGGGTGGTCCGGTGGGGGGGAGGAGGTTCCTTTTGGGAACAGGTTCTCTGTCTGCGCTCGGCGCTTTGAGACGGGTCACTTTAGATTATTATGTTTCTTTTAGAGATGATCGTGTTCCTGAGCTTTTTAGTTTGTTTGTGTTTCTCAGTTTCTTAGTTACATTTGGAGATTCCCTTTTAGTTTTTCTTTAGCAGAACAAACTGGACACCATCTCATTCATTCTCAACATGCTGCAACATATGCAATATAATTCTTTATGCTCTACTCTGCTGACAACCGCAACGACTACTACAACACAAGCTGATGACAAAACTACGTAGAAGTACAACCAGAGATGTGGCCAAAATGACAGCACATAACGGTCAACCTACAAGCCAGATGACAGAACCAAACACGAGATAACGATTGAGCTCCAACACAAGATAACAGTAAAACTGCTAAACAACCACAGCTGCCGCCATGCCTTCCCGGCCTTCCCTACTTAAGGTCTGAAAACGAAGGCATCTCAAAGTTGCTACGTAAAATATCCAGTTTGGTTCTCTGTTGTCTACAGATGGGTGGCAGGCATGGCGCTCTCAAGCATTAACTTTAATCAAAAGGTAAAACTCAATAGCCGTGAGGTTGATTCTGAACAGCGGTAGAAAGAGGAGGTTTTCTAAGCCATAGGGTTTCCATTTTGGGTGGTTTATCCATGTTTTCTCCTTTTAACGGCGACATCTTTTTCTACTAGAATGTACATTTCTGAAAAAGCAACCGCAAAAAACAAAAAGAGGAACATTGTCATTTCAGCTTTGCAAGCCTTAAGGGACCAACAACGTGTCGGGATATGCTTTTGTTTCTTCTGTAAACGTATATATATGAATGATTACTTTGTTAAAATGGATCATATATTATCTTAAGGACAAAAAAATGATATGTAGCACCAGTCTTATTTATTGTCTTGTATCCCATACTGCCATACACCTAAGCCTGTTCTAACCACGCCCTGCTTGTCTGGGTGAGGGCGCGGGTGAAGGTTAGCCCTCACCCGCGTCCCTCACAACTACCCTCATTCAGCGTCCGTTAGCACGTAGCTCGACAGGAATAAATACAAGAACGATTGGATTAACATTTTAAATAACTACGGTACTCATGAATACTGATTATTGACTTGCGATTTTGGTCTGTCTTGAATTGTCACTTGAAAGAATATCTGCCTGGTTATTCAGCAATAAGTGCACTTCAGGGTTTAAATGTGTGGCAATATGGACCGGGATCAGTCAGTTAAGTCAGTTTTATTGGTTGTTTTCCTGAGTCTTTTTGCTTTTGGTTTGAGATGATGTATTGATGTGCTGCTATGCTCCCTCTGAGGGGAGTCCAGTGGTCTGCTCCCTCTGAGGAGAGTCCAGTGGTCTGCTCCCTCTGAGGAGAGTCAGTCCAGTGGTCTGCTCCCTCTGAGGAGAGTCCAGTCCAGTGGTCTTCTCCCTCTGAGGAGAGTCCAGTGGTCTGCTCCCTCTGAGGAGGAGTCCAGTGGTCTGCTCCCTCTGAGGAGAGTCCAGTGGTCTTCTTCCTCTGAGGGGAGTCCAGTGGTCTGCTCCCTCTGAGGAGAGTCCAGTGGTCTTCTTCCTCTGAGGGGAGTCCAGTGGTCTGCTCTCTCTGAGGAGAGTCCAGGCTGCTGTTGGATGTTCATGTCCTCTATTGCCTGACTTCGCTCTGTGCCATGTTGCTATTGTGTGGCTAAGTTCACTTTTGTATGGACTGGAGCACAGTCCTCCATTTTGAAAGCCTGTTTTCTATGACGGTTATCAAAATAACGTGTGTGCTATGGAGTGTCAATCACTATCCAGGCGTTTAGGGTAAGAGAAGGTGGACAACAAACTCTCCTCAAGTGCATCAAAACAACACCAGACCCTCCGTGCCATAGACACCTGTACAGAAATGAACTCACAAACGTTGGACATTGTTTCCCCCTAGAAGGAAGTATTTAGAAATGTATTGGGGTGATTTGAAACCTGTAGATACAAAAGATAAGAGAACTATCCTTGTTTCTTTGAAGGAAGGTGAGTCTACCGTCTGCTGCTATCTCAGAGCAAAAAGAGGTTTCATTCCTTAACCTCTGCTGAACCCTGACCTGACCCTGACCAAGCCTTCAGCGGTCTCAGTGGGGGGGCAGTAGAATATCAGCATTCATCCTGGTGCGGTCCTCACCCATAGTGGCTACATGGACGTCGTCATCCGGGACGACCATAGCTCGACAGCAGCTCCACCGGTGGCCTCGCCAGGACGACCTTCATTCTGTCTTAATGATCACCAGCAGCCTTCCTTTACCTTCAGCGGGTACCGGCTTTACACACCGCCTTTCACGTCATGGTCATCATGGAATAATCAGGTTGTTTTCTCCTTTGCTTTTGTCCATGGAACACTTCCTGGTGGTATTGACTTACACGGGCCAAACTGCGGGCCCTTTCAGAACCTCTGGGCAGAGGCTCGCTCGCTGGCGTGGAACTAGCCAACACACACATTAGTATTATTTCAGTGTTCGGTTACTCTTTTAAATAAAGGACCAAACCTAACAACATTTTAGTTCAATAAATGCATATAGAAATGTGTGAACAAAGTTAAGAAATACCTGAATACATGTCCGAAGTGAACAGTTGTTCTCATAATCTCAGTAATTGTTTTATTCCTAACTATACCAATTATTTCAGTATCATTTTGTTAGTATTCTGTATGTGACCACCCCTATTCATTAGTTTCAACTGTCTGTATACTTGGATGTATTTATTTCCATAGTTCCTTCTGACTGAAGGCAGACAGCGAATGTTCTATCGCTTGAGTCTGTGTAGGCCATGTAGGAGGCTTGTAGAGAAGTAGGAGGCCACCATCTCCCTGGTGGTTCAGGGCCTAACCAAGAGCCAGCAGAGTAGGCTCTGGTGTCAACCAGTGCACGGTGAAGTCTGCTCTCAGGGCTCACCCCTACTGAGATCAAGCGGAGATACACGGAGTCAAGTCGGAATGAACACATTCGTTGATTGTTCTAGAAATGAATGCCACAGCAAATGAGTAAATAGAGAAAATTAATGAAACAAATGATTAAAGGGCGTGATACAAAACAATTCATAAAAAAATGGAATTGAGGGAAAAACTGCTGTTTGTATTCATATGTTTCGCTTATTTCTTCATTTAAAAAGCTAATGTATTTATTAATTTGATATTTTAATTTTGGTTGTATCCTTCATATGTACATGCTTTAGATGTAGTCCAGATTCAGGTGGAGGAGGAATTGTCTGTACTTTATACCTGCTTAATGTCTTTGTCATTGAACTTGATTCTCAAGCCAGTTGACATTGTCATAGAATATAAAATAGTATTTTTTTTGTTGAATTTTCTACTGTGTTTTAAAGGCCAATACTTTATTTAGAATATTAGACTAGTCAGTTCCCCAAAGCAAATTCAGTAAGCTAAGTTCAGTAAGCGAAGTAAGCTATTTTCACGATTGGAAGAAGATTACAAATTCTTCTCTGGTTCTTTGTCTGCTCCAACAGTGACATTTCTATTTTCTTTGTTTTTTCAAACCCAAACATTCATACCTGTGCCCTTTAGTGACTCAAACCCAGTAAGGAAATGCTCGGATCTGGTCACCTGTTTAGTGATCCAACCTGTAGTCTTTTCTAACTTCTCAGAGCAGAATGTGTTGGCGATCGACAGGACAAAGTGTAAACTACGCCAGCAGCTCTGAACACCAGTCCTGGGGCAGCCGTGAATGTATTTTCTCCACCAGCACCACACTTAGTTTGAACCCAAAGGCTAAAATAGAAGAGCGTTGGGGTTAGAAATCAGCACAGCTTGACATGCAGTTACGATGGTGGTACACATATGCACACGGTGTCTTCTCTTATGCAAATCCACAGCTGGCCAACCGTGGCAACTCAGTCGATCCTATGGGATCCCACTGGTCAGGTGATCTACCTATGCTAACATGATCCACTCACTGTGACCAGGATGTCATTTGGGCAGCCTTAGCCAAAAACAACAGCTGACTGGGATGCAAAGTAGTGTTAGGGAGACGGTTGCCCGGTGATAACCAGACATGTTGGGCCCAGCAGCGCCTGGCTGGTGATACTGGGCCAGCTTGCCTGCCGTCTCCAGTGGTACCCGACAGTGGCCAGAGGCTGCAGTGAAGAACAGGAGCAGCTGGAGGCTGTTCCTGCCTCTGATTGGCTGTAATAAGTGATATGATGACCAAAGTTTGTATGACAAGTTTAATCTCCAAGAAACAATTGCAATTGTCAAATTGTGTGTTATGGTTTGTGCTTTACGTTTGCTGTTAGAGTTGGCTAACTCTCAACCAGGCTTAGTTTACGCTGTGTTGAAGGGCAGTTTGGGTCACCGAAGGTCACAGAGCAACCAATTGAAATGTACACAAGATGTTCAATGGTTAGCGTTAGGCTAACCCGAACCCTAGGTTAGGCTAATCCTAACCTCAGAGCATGAAGTTGGCGTTAGCGTTAGCCTAACCCTAACCTCAGAGCATGAGGTTAGCATTAGCATTAGCCTAACCCTAACACTAATGTCGGAGCCTGTGGAGCAACAAAAGGCACACCTTTTTATCTGGCAAAACAACCTTTTTTTTTTTTGTCTTGATCCACCCTGAAGGACAGAATCGCATGGGATCGTATCTCTGTATTGAAGTCTGCATCACTTGCTTAATGGATTAGTCTTTCAAAAACAGAAAATTAACATATTAGAAGGTCATCAAAATGAAAAGAAAATACCTCCTTTTAAAGACCAATGTGTTTTACCTCACTGTAAATATTTTCTCAATTTGTTTACTCCAACTTTGCAATTTATACTTTTTTTTTGTTTGATTTTTGTTTCTATGAAATGCTTAAAAATGAAAGAGAATAAAACTTTTGTCATGGTACTTCAATGTAAGATGACTGACTGTGCGCTGCCTCTGTTCTTCCAGCGCTCTGTCCTGATGCTTTTCTTCTGCCCCTTTGAGTCCAACATGGATGCCTCGTTCTGAATGTTCTTTTGTTGAGGAATCGAAAAATGCATAAAGGAGATGCAAGAGATGTATTCTTAAACTACTGTGACCCACAGACCCTTCCTCTGCCACACATTAACCTTGAACTTTATAGTAAATATATTCATAGTGTGTACAGAGATGGCCATAGGACATAGAGGACTGATGCCTTGTTCACTTCCAGTCTAGCTGGAGTAGCAAATGGTGTGAATAAAGAAGCTAAGAGGTTCATACTAAATGATTGTGTCTGCTTACTTGTCTTGTTGGCCTTAAGACGTGTTCAGAAAACCGTTTGAAAAGGATAGAAATAAATATCTGATTCTGGATGAACTATTTGATTCAGTTAAGTCTTGTGCCATATATTCAATGGAGGTTAGGGCTTAGAGTTTTACCCTTTAGAGTTGACATGTCTTTTTCTCTAATAGTTGGCCAACAGTCAATCAGACTAAAGGATAGAACCATCTCTGATGATAGAAAGCCATCCCTAACCCTAACCCTATCCCATTATGTCAAATTCCGATAGTCATAGTCATTTCATTATACCTACCTTTCTCATAAACAAAGCCAAGCAAGAAGGACTGGAGTTGAATTACATATTCATATGTTTCATGTTATTCACTTGGCATATTGTCCTGGCCCTAAAAACCTACATCCAACCCTACTGGGAGGCTTTCACGGGCTCCTGTAGACCAGCACACAGGGCGATGGTGTTGAAACCGGTTTATTGTACAGGTTGCTGCACCATGGAACACAAGCTAGTGGTCCACATTGCCATGCAGGAGATCTGCTGAGCGTACGGTGATGTTGCTTCAACCTGGTCACACTGATGCCTGCCTAATGTACAATTGGTGTGCAGAGTCGATTCAGTCAGCCCCGGGCCAAGTGAGACTGCTTCTACCAGCCATCATCCAAACCTACATCTCAGCCTCCAGCCAAACCAGTCACCTCAGAAGAACAAGACCCTGCACTCCCTAGACTCGAAGAGAATCACGGAACCAAATGGTGACAACGTGATCAAGGATTTCAACATTCTAACGACAGATTTCAAATCCAAGGAACCTGTTGCTTATCACAACGGTTCTGCCAGACATGGTGGGCCGCGGGAAGGCCTGGTGAGGTTCATCTGCGTGTAGCCTGAGGAAGGTTTCTGTATGAGGACCTGATGGTGCTCACCCAGCAAGGGACCATACCACTGGGTGTCCTTCTGTAGAAATACTTTGGTGCTCAAGTATTATTTCTGAGTACCTGTACTTTACTTACTTCCATACTTTGTGGCTACTACTTCTCCACTCCATTTTGCGTACATTGATGTAAGGAATAATGGGAGCGAGCAATGAGAACTCCTTGCTCCCAGGACATGATCCCTCTTCTCTCACAGCTAACTTGCTAAAGTAATGAACATGTTGTAAATTATGTTTAATGTGAAAAATTCAGTCAGTTAATACAACTAGAAATAGAACAGTTGTTTTATATATTAATGGCCATCATGAAATATCATTACTAATATCAACAGGTATATTATTCATCTAAATCAGGGGTGTCAAACTCAAGCCATGGAGGGCCAGGCCGCTGCATGTTTTAGATGTTTCTCTACTCCAACACACCTGATTCTAATGATCAGCTCATCATCAAACTCCGTAGAAGCCTGACAACGATCCATTCATTAGAATCAGGTGTGTTGGAGTAGAGAAACATCTAAAACATGCAGGGACACCGGCCCTCCAGGATGGGGTTTGACACCTGTGATCTAAATCATGAGAAAGTTTATACTTTTACTTTTTTAGGTTAGAATCGAATCAACTCAAGAGCCTGCCAAATTACTGCGTCTTTCCACCAGCAGATGGCGACATTGACAGCACATTCTCAACAACACCTAGTACAGTCATCAATCTTTGGTAATAATAACAATTAGATAATGTCATTATAGCGCACAAAACAATGCAATCTGACATTACAAAAAGCAATTAAGGATTTTAAACTCTTATGTTGGACTTTATAAAATATGGCTATTCATCTATTGCATTCACATGCACGGAAAATAATAGGAATATGAGAGCTAAAAAAAAAGGAGCAGGTTAGTTAGGAAAGCTGAGATATAAGTTATGATCGTTTGTATGGTCAGTTCATTGAAATATTTATAGAAATATGGCGACGATAAAGTCCCTCCAACGGACCAATAGGTCGACGTCATCAGCATACACTGTCAGAAACACACACACACACACACACACACACACACACACACACACACACCATCTGTTCGGGCTTTGATTCACATTTCTCAGAATGGAGTCAGCTGGTGGGGCTACAGAGCAGCCTGCCACTGTGTGTATGTGTGTGTGAGCGTGTGTGTGTGTGTGTGGGGGGGAGGTTTGATGTATTGGTTGTGCGTATAAAAGAACAGCGGGAAGCCGCAGAGTCCAGAAACGGGATGAGCAGGACTGAGTAGGATCAGCCCGGGGATGCTCTGCACGTTATGTTGTGCTGTGATTGGGAGAGAAAGGACTGAGGACCGTGATGGTGTTGAAGCTGCGAGGCTGACGCTAGAGCCCCCGCAGTGAGGAGAGGAAGATCCAGCGTCGTCTGCATCAAACTGTTTGGTGAGCTCGGGTGATATCTTGTCCCTCGTTTGATGTCATTGATCTCTGTCACTGGTCAGTCTGTTCGGCTGTTCCTGTGGTTGTAATCCATTCTTCATGTGGTGGTCAGTCTCTCGAATGAGACCAAAGACTGTGGTACCGAGTGGACGCAGTATATGCATGCTGATTGAGATGTTATGTCCCACAGAGATGCTCACGGTGATGTGTTTTTAGTGCTACAGAGATGCTCATAGCGATGGGTTGTTAGTCCTACAGAGATGCTCATAGGTAGTTAGTTAGGATTAACCCATGTGGGTTAGGCTAGGGTTAAACCAAGTGTGTTAATCATCCGCTCCTCGTAGCGTAGCGGCTCTTCTTGGACCTGGCGGGCCGCCGTCCTCATGGGCGATCACGTGTCCAAACGACTGAAGCTGCTGTCGGGGACAGACGGCGACATGGAGGAGCGCTCCTTTCTCAACCCCTATCCCGACTGGGACCCGGCGGTCACCACGGCCCACCCGGAGGCAGACGGGGGCTTCAGAGAGCCGCTGGACGCAGACGGCAAGGTAAGGGTCTCACGTATGTCTCTAGGCCTCGTCTCACCCACAGAGCTAACCACTTAGTCTCCTGCTGCTATACTTTACCCACAGAGCTAACCGTTGAGTCTACTGCGCCATCTCAGTCAATACAAAGCTTTGTTGTATTCCCTGCTGTGACAGGAAGAGCTGCCTGCTCCTTCTAGCCCAGACAGTTTGTACTCATGACATGGAGGAGATCCTGCAGGAACTGAAGCCTTATGTCAAGGCATGTGATTCTCACCGTGATGTTGGTGTGGTTCTCACCATGGTCTTGGTGTGGTTCTCACCGTGATGTTTTGGCTTGGGCTGCTTTAAGACTACTAGTTAGTTGCCTTTGAGCATTGCAACCGTTACTGTCTGTGGGTTAGGGTTAGTTAATGTTCATCATGCCACGTTATTAACAATGTGCTGAACTACACCTGGCGGTCTGGATAAGGGGGCGTGTCGCGGGACCACCTCCGGTGCCCAGACCAGTGCTTCCATCACAGCTTCGCAACTCCCCGTTTATTCCTAGGGCATCTGCTCAAAACCTACGAATCTGGTAAAAGCCAAGAAGAAATGTAGTCTGGGACATGGTGTGTGGAGCCCAGTGAGACAGCAGGGCGGATACCATGCAGGTCTACAGTTAACGGAAACAAGGGAACACTTGATTACAATCCTAATAACTTATAATATACACATCCCATGCTGCTTGTGTTGAGCCCCATTTAATGCAACTACTGTGTGGATTACAAGCCATTAGGCTGGAAAAGCCACCTTTCCTCTGTTTTATGCTCCGTCTGTCATATATAATAATATAGATATTAATAATGAGTCGCAGTATGAGTTGATACTTACCAGAAGTCTCTTCTGTGACTCAAGCTAACTGACTCAAATTAAACGGGGGTTAGCGATATGAATGTGGTGAATATAGAAATGATTAGAGTTCATACTGTGAATAAATCAGGATAAACGATGGTTTGAATGTGATCTTGCTGCAGGTCAGCGCAGGCTTCCAGAAGAAGCTGCAGAATAAGATCACAGATCTGTTGCAGCAGATGGAGGAGGGCCTGAAGACTGCAGACCCTCATGACTTCTCTACCTACACTGGATGGACAGGTGGGCTCGTCCTCACTCTGCACACATATGGCTGGACACCCCAACACTGAGCAGCACCCCGGTTCAAGGTGCATTCGGTAGAGAGTGTGCAGAAAAGAGAAGACGAGAGGGCTTTGAAACTCACAAGCCCTTCATGGGAAAGATGCCCAGATTGTCCAGAAACAAACTGGCCATGTGAATGTAACTGAATATAACCCTGCTATATTCACCTCTAGCTGCTTATACAGAGGCCCCAGGAGGATATTCACCACTAGGCACCAGAAAGGGTAGTAGGAGAAGCATTTATGTCGATTATATGTCGCATGTCGTGCACTATTGATAGAAAGATAAAGAGCAACAACATAGAGTTTTGGTCTAGACCTGTTTTGTATTTAAAGTATCTTGAGATAACTTCTGTTATGTATTGGCGCAATATAAATACAATTGAATTGAATTATACATTTCCCACGTGATCCCCCTCTTCCATGACCTCCACTGGCTCCCTGTAGTGGCTTGCATCAAATTCAAGACGATGTTACTGGCCTACAAAGCCGTTAATGGAACTGCCCCTACCTACCTCCAAGCGTTAGTGAAACACCACGCCCCTGCTTGAGCACTCCACTCAACTACCTCAGCTGGTCGACTGGTACCTCCATCACTAAAAGGACGAAACGGTCGAATGGCGAAATCACAACTCTTCTCCATTTTGGCACCGCAGTGGTGGAACGAGCTCCCTGCCAATGTCAGGACTGCAGAGTCACTCCCCATCTTACGGAAGAGACTCAAGACCCACTTGTTCAGAGTTCACCTGAACTCTGCATAACATCCATCCTCAAAAAAACTTGGCACTTTGTCAGAGATGTTGTATACTAGCAATGGTTAACCTAGCAATTGAAATGCTGTAAACTTGTTCTTGTGATTTTCTTACTGTATTAGCAGCAATGAAATGTTTCACCTTCTTATGACAAATGTACTCTTTGTAAGTCGCTTTGGATAAAAGCATCTGCTAAATGCCCTAAATGTAAATGTTATACATATAACAATTGGACCATGCTGTTGAGGCCTCATTATCCAACTTTAAACAACGTGTAGTTTCCTGAAACATCAAATAATTTAATTAAATCTCATCTGTATCCATCACCACAGGCATTGCCCTGCTCTATCTGCAGCTCCACCGGGTGTCCGACGAGGCCTCCCACCTGCAGAGGGCGCTAGACTACGTGAAGAGGAGCCTGAGGAACCTCAATGGCCGCAAGGTGACCTTCCTGTGTGGTGACGCCGGCCCCCTGGCAGTGGGGGCGGTGGTCTACCACAGGCTGAACAACACCAACGACAGCCAACAGTGCATCACCAAGTACGTGGAGCATAATCAGTGGGAGGGACTTCCTGTTACATGGGGTTAAGTGGTAGGAGAGGGGGCGGGACTTCTGACCCAGGGATCTCCATTTCCCAAGTGGAAGCGCAGCAGACAAGCTGCTTTTATTTGTTATTAGCTTTGGTTATCGAAACTACAACATATATCCCAGTGGTTTGACCATGATGATTATTCATCACTTGTGTATGTGCTCAAATTATGACTAAGCTACGTATGTATTCCATGTTGTGGTGGTGCCAACTTTTTCAGCATTATTTCATGAATGGAGGGTGACTGATACACCATTGTTGCTGTAGGAAAGATGTAGAGATGGCAAGTGAAATGTGCTGTGAGAATATCTAGTCAGTTGGTGACTGCCTCTGTATGAGACTTTAGACCGCCTATGACTCATTTTACCAATTTTCATTGGTTTGGGAAATCAATCTTGCCTGTCAATCACAGGTGTGTGACTGCAACATTTCACAACAGTGGAGAAACTTGGGGAGGGTGGGAGCAGAAAAGGAGTGAATGTTTTCTGTGTTGTTCTCTTGCTCTGCTCTCTCTACAACTCTGGACATGTTCCTAATGCAGCCTTAACTCCCCAGGCTCCCCATCTGTTACTCCCTGTCCGATACCTTCAGTCCAGACTTTAAGGACTAAGAGCTTATTAGCATCACAGGTGATGCATACAGTCCCAGCTTGACCTGGGCGGAGGTCTAGATGTTCACGCCAGAGGATGTCTGCATGTGTGAACGCTTCTCCTTTGGTGAATCAAGAAATGTGGAGATAATAGGGTGTGTTTGTGGTTATTGAGCTGAATGTGGCTCCCGCTGTGGGGTCCAGACTGCTCCTCCTGCAGCGAGCCGTGCTGAGCCTGGACTCTGACGTTCCCGATGAGCTCCTGTACGGCCGGGTGGGCTATCTCTACGCCCTGCTGTACGTCAACAAGGAGCTGGGTGCCGGCACGGTGGACCAGGCCTCCATTAGCAAGGTGACGTTTCCTGGAATATCTGTAGATATAGTAGAGTTGTAGTCAAGACCGCCTAAACCGGGACCAAGACACTACTAAGACCAGAGGGTATTGAGACCATGTCGAGACCAAGACCGAGACCAAGTCGAGACCAGAAAAAAAACCAGACTAGTGTTTAAGTTACACCAATACATGAACAGTGGCGCATATAAGGTTTTGTGATGAGCATGAGCTCACTGCTTGGTTTATGCACAAACCCCCTCGAGACCTCTATGTCCGAGACCGTAGACAAGACCGAGACCTAATGCAGTCGAGTCCGAGACAAAACCAAGACCACGTAAAAGTGGTCTTGAGACCGGTCTCGAGTACTACAACTCTAAGATATAATAACTCTCTAGTGACAGGCTGATAGATGTTATAAAGGGTGAGAACTCCTGCTCTACGGTACTCAACCCATTTGAATCCATTTGGGCTGAGATTGAAACGTGTCCTGTGCATTCTATTGTGAAGTAGGTCATGAAGCCCAAGCGTTGGTTCACTGTCTCATATTAAACACGTTCCATTGCACCTGGCCACCAGGTGGTGGCGACCATCGTGGAGTCGGGGCAGAAGCTGTCGGCGGAGCAGAAGAAGACAGACCGCTGTCCCCTGCTGTACGAGTGGCACGGAAAACAATATGTGGGCGCGGCCCACGGGCTGGCGGGCATCTACTACATGCTGCTGCAGGTCTGGAGCCTTTCTGCTGTTCCCGTCGCCTTCTGGTCCACACTTGATGCGTGTTATGAGTCCATGTGTTTCTATGTAACACAACCATGTGTGTTACAGGAGGATAGCGTTACAGGAGGATAGTGTTGTGTGTTCCAGGAGGATAGTGTTACAGGAGGATAGTGTTACAGGAAGATAGTGTTACAGGAGGATAGTGTTACAGGAGGATAGTGTTGTGTGTTACAGGAGGATAGTGTTGTGTGTTACAGGAAGATAGTGTTACAGGAGGATAGTGTTGTGTGTTACAGGAAGACAATGTTACAGGAGGATAGTGTTGTGTGTTACAGGAGGATAGTGTTACAGGAGGATAGTGTTACAGGAAGATAGTGTTACAGGAGGATAGTGTTACAGGAAGTTAGTGTTACAGGAGGATAGTGTTACAGGAGGATAGCGGATTATTATCAATAAGCTCAGTCACACATCAACCATAGATGTGTTTGTTTGGAACCCTTTCTTTATCAGGCTTTGTGTTTCGTAGACATAATTCATATATTTATATTAATCTTTCAGAACGACCATTCACTAACAGTAGGCAGCATGTAGATCAGATTACTAATGGACATTTGGAAAACCCAACTTTCAATATCGGTCATGTATCATATATCATATCCTTTGTCGGGAACACCAGCTGCACATTCTCTTGACACTTTTTTTTTTATCACACTTTTGTGTGTTGAATATTCTGTAATATACTCTCTTCCTAC
>OMKQ01095751.1:0-5000 GCA_900302335.1 Phycis phycis
CAGGTGAGATGTGCACACACACACACACACACACACACACACACACACGCACACACCGTCGACGCACGTCCACCTGAAAGCACCTCTCTCTGCTGACAGGCTCAGATTATATTCCATCATCGTGGAGAGGATCCCCACAGAGACATACAACTTGTTTCCATACCTTTTCCTAGAGCCGCTCTGTTTGTCAAGGTGTCCAACCGAGTCTTGCACAAGGAGCGCTCTCTCTCTCTCTCTCTCTCTCTCTCTCTCTCTCTCTCTCTCTCTCTCTCTCTCTCTCTCTCCCGCTGTTGCATTGTGGCAGGATATTTCCCTATTTTTGTTTTCATTTGCAAATCGCAAATGTCCTTCACCCTAATCTCTGAGGCAACACTAAACTGGGCTTGCTGTAACCCAACACAAGCAACTCTCGCTCTCCAGCTCGCGTTCACGTTTCCGCATTCTCCCCCTGCAGCCCCTCGGCCCTCACTGGGCGAGACGCGGACACAGTAACAGACAGGCCTGATCCTCCGCGAAAGGTAAAGGTGTGTCTCGTTTCCATAGCGATAGAATATAATCCCGGCAGCCAGCGGGAGAAACCGAGCACTTTCAGAGGACGCACATTGATGGGTGCCAGTGCCCCAAAGGATTACATCGCTGCCCGCTTCAAGGATTAGGGCTGCAGCGTTCTCGCTCAATACCGGGCCAACATCAGAAACCGTTGGAATCAGTCCCTTAGACCCAAAACGATGGGAAGGTAGGCTCCAGGTTGAAGAAATCCTTTAAAAAAAAGTTTCCTTTAAAACTGTGAAAATCCATTGTTCAAATCTTTTGACACTCTTCTGGGGTAAAAATGTATAAATAAACTTAAAGATGCAACAAAGATTCTGATATTCTCAACTTGGACTTTGGAGTTGTTTGTGGTCGATTTACACATATTGCTGCATCTCTCAGATGGCTAAATTCCACTCATCAAGCAATTAACTGGAGCTCATTGACTCATGTGAGAGTATTTATCTGGCGCGGAGGACGAGTTGTCCCCGTCCACACAATGCAGGGCAGACAGCAACACCTGCTTGGGCGAAAAAAAAGCTATTCTCTTCTGTCTGCAGTTGCAATCAAGAAACTTTCTGGTCAAAGAAAAAACAAAAGCGTTGAACGTGATTAGATGTTTGGAAGAAGAATAACATAATTACAGTGACCACAGCCAGAGCATAAAGCTGGCTACTCATTACAGTGATGAATCTGCCACTACTGTTGTGCACGAGAACCACTAATGATGACAGATGCAGACTTTCATTATGTCCACAACAAAGTTTATTTGTCATAATTCTCCATCGAGGCAATAACACTGGCTGCCCAGATCGCCATTAGACAACGACACCAGCATGTTTTTGTGTCCAGAGTGTCTATATAAGTGTGGCCCACATCTCTCTATCTGAAAGAGTCAGCCACTCATGGAAGTGTAAATATTTGAAATAAAAAAAATCTCCTTTCTCCTGAACTTGCAATATGCCCATGTCTGCAAACAAAACAATTAGATCCCTTGGCATTCTCTCCCTCTCTCGCTCTCTCTCGCTCTGTCTCTCCCTCCCTCTCGCTTTTGTTGACCTTTAAGGAGGTGTGTTTGTTTGGATTGACACAGAGGATGCTGGGTGTGTCGTCCAAAATAGCCTGATGTTGTTCTCTCCCGTCACCACGGCGATGGTGTGACACTGCACACTAAATGACTGTGGCTGACCGCGGATGGTGGGAGGAGGAGGGTGGGGGGGGTCCGGTGGCCAATCACAATCACCAGTCCCTCTCCTGGGCAGGTGGCCAATCAGCACGTGGTCGACACACACATATCTGTCCTCCTCGGCAAACAGGGAGAAGGAGGTGGATCAACGTGCGAGGGCCGTGCGACGGCACCATGGAGCCCAGACGCTCTGCAAAAGGTGCTGCGAGGTCACCAGGTCCCACAAGGCTTGGCGCGCACCGGGACACACAACTGGCGCCCCGTGACTCGACGAGACAAATGTGCCAAGTCTGATCACGCCACTTCTTACCCCTGGGACAAGCAGGGTGGGAACATCATTTGGTCTGATGTGCTCACGCAAACCGAGCCACAAGCAAGAGTCAAGAGAATATTTCCATTAGGCAACAAACAAAGAGTTTAGACTCACTCGTGACTGAAGCCTCAATTTGTATTCGTATTCGAAAAATGATGACCAATTTGGTTGTAGCTAGTTTCTTGCTTGCTTCCAATTGCTTGAGACAGTTCCTGTGATAGTAAATTGCAATTTTTTTAAACCAGTGTCATTTTGTCTCATCTCCTAAAATATATATTTGCTGGTCCTATATATATATACAGTATATAAAAATGTTTTTCTGTGGACATCAAAGATGATCTTTTTTCCCCCCATTTGATATTCTAGAAAAGGTCCACTGAACGCTACATTGCAAGATTCTGCGAGTGAACACGCTATTTTTAGGATCACAATGTGAGGGGATGAAAGAACACTCTCTCTCTCTCTCTCTCTCTCTCTCTCTCTGCCCCTGTCCATGCGGAGACTCCCTGAGGAGCTGATCACAGCACGCGGGATAAAAGCGTCACGTGAACGCCCGCCCGTCCGTCCGACGGGGGGGCAGGAAGTGGATGTGCACATCGATCAAAATACAGGCCGACAGCGTGGCGGCGTAACCTCGAAGCAGACATGTACTCGTATGATGAGTGTTTTAAAAGCCGCAGCCACGCAGAAGCGCACCCACTTGACCAAGTGTGATGTTGGTAACTGCAGAGAGAGAGAGAGAGAGAGAGAGAGAGAAAAAAACCAGCAAATAAAAAAGAAAACAAGGGGAGGAAAAAACAACATGGGAGGAATAAATCCCCTCTAGGCGTCAGCCTTTAAGTTTTCCTGGTATTCTAGTACTGGTTGTTCTGCACCTGTCTCCCCCTGCATACTATATCTACTGGCCCATCAAACCAGCCCCATGACTTATAGATCAGAGACACCCTGGGGAGCAACCCCTTCATGCCAGGTGAGGGAACAAACACAGCATTGATTTACTGTATTTTCATGGATGAGGGAACCGGTGCAGGGGACTGCCGAGGCTGTGTGTTGTAAATAAAAAATAATGTTGGGCCAGTTCTGTTCAGAATGTGTTGAGTTATATTTGCGCTGTTGGCCGTGTCTGAAATGTGACTCTGGTCATGTGGATTTGTTTAAGAGCTCTGGGCTCCGCACAACACACACACACACACACACACACGCGCACATGCATGTACGTTCACAAATGCACACACACACACACACACGCACATGCATGTACGTTCACATATGCACGCACACACACACACACACACACACACACACACACACACACACAGACACACACACACACACTGTGCTGGATAATACTTGGCGGCCTCACAATGTGACTGATTGGAAGCAGATCAACTAGGCCAAAAAACAAAATGTGATCCAACTTAACTTTGCTTTCTCTCACCTACTGTTTACCTCACAGTCTGTGTCTCTCTCTCTCTCTGCCCTTTCTCTCTTGCATCTATAAATCTTCCTCACCCCTCCCCTGGGTGCCCTGAGCAGATAATGCAACGCAAGTTTGGCTGAAGAGAGATATATAATATGTTATTTTCTTGCTGGGCCGCCTGTTAGTCAATGTCTTATTATAGAATAATGCATAACTTTAATGGAAAAAATATCTGAATATGTCAGACTAACAGTGAAGGTAGTTCACTATTTGCAACCCAAAAGAGAATATAAAACTTATATATATATAAATATAAACAGTAAAGATTAAATATCTGACTCTCCAGCTCCAAATTACCATTTATCATATCCTCATCAACATATTTTCACCTTCCTCCCCTAAGGCTGACAATACCCAGCATGCATAGCTGATGCAGAGCCAATTAAAGGAAACAACAAAAAATGGTATTTCACCAGCCATGCATACACTCTCAGTAGTCAAGGGAGGATGCTGAGTATTATAGGATAGCATCCGGTCAGGCGATCCCTTGCTCGTAAAACACTAATACAGACATGAGCGAGAAGAAGGACTGGAGGAGAACTCTGCTGGCCGAGGATTCCACTCTCAGGTTTCACAGCGAGCTCCACTCCTTCCCACCAATCAGAGAAGCTCCCAGAGAAAGAGTATAGCCCCTGGCTGTCAATCAACTGGGGGCATGCGATTCAAGGCCAGCAGTAGCTTTTTTGAGCATAATGCTTGCTAGATAGTAGCACCAGTTGGTTGGAAAGTTACTCCTTTGTATGAGAAATGTGGTGGGGAAAAAGATGGGAGCCTTTTAAATTTTAAATTCTACCTACCCTACCTGCAGCTTTACTACTGCTCCCAAGTGACCTTGATTGTTGTGACCACCCTGCAACATGGCAACGTATTTCTAATAAAAATGTACTCCAGCGAACAATATCAAGGCATGGTGGTCGGATGGGCAAAAACCTCTAGTCTCACAAATCAGACTTTACAATAATATCTAAAATCAGACTAACTGGATGCGACAGATGGTTTGTTAGAGAGAACCGTCTGGCAACTCTTTCTTGTAGTTCCCTTGAACTGTTTGGAAAAGGGCAGGTACTTTCAAAAAATACATGGCAGTTGATTGGATGGACCATCTGTCTCTCACCGTCCATCACAGATCACGTGATGGACTACCTTGGGATCATAGAGCACATAGTTCCTCATCGGACACTGAGTGGTCCTAACCACATTGGTTCGGCCACAAGCACAGAACTGGAAGCCTGGCGAGATATATTCTTGCGTGATCTTCCAGACCCAGCTGCCTTGCAAGGTCAGTCTGACTGCAGACGAGCTCACTTCCTGGCTTCTGGCCCAGGCACCGTGGAGACTTCCCCCCAGAGGTTTGGCTATAGCATTGTCAAACTTCTGGATCTGAGATAGCTAAATCTCTGACAAGCGGTAAAATGTTTTCATGTTTAAGCCTTCGGAAGCCTACCTGGTCAACTGGGCATGCACAGGATTAACTGCAAAAGGTTAACTTG
>OMKQ01095751.1:10000-11310 GCA_900302335.1 Phycis phycis
ATATTAGTGTCGCCAGTGTTCTTTGTCAGTGGTGCATTAGTGAAATGGTGTGTTGGAACACTTTACTGAGCTTTGCCAGGATGAGGGTACGACTCCAGAATGGGAGCATTTAGAAAGAGCTTCAATGTATTTTATCCATTGTGAACGTTTGCCCACTAAGCACGGACATGTCCTGACCAGATGTTAATGGCGCTGTGGCCTGCATGTGGCTCCACCGCTCTCTTCGCTGAAAGGGCCACTGGGGTACCTTGTTGCTATGTTGGTGTTACACATTGAACAGGAGGAACAAAAGAAAGACCCAGAGTGACTGTGACTTTGAGGATGACCTTGGGGACATTACCACAGCACTGGATACACACGCTTCAATTACTAAATATGCATCGTGCCAAGTGAGTGGCGGCTGTGAGCTATTGGACTTTGAATGAGAACAGATGGAGCGTTGGACATCTGGGAACACACCCATGATGGAGAGAGAGAGAGGAAGGGAGAGGGCTAGAGAGAAGGGGGAGAGATATACAGAGAGAAGGAAGGCAGACAGAAAGAGAGAGAGTCAACATGGACCAGATTATGGATAAGACAGACTGACAGCCACGCAGTCAAACTGATAGACAGACACAGACAGACAGACAGACAGACAGACAGACAGATAGACAGACAGAGAGAGAGAGAGAGAGAGAGAGAGAGAGAGGGAGAGAGAGAGAGAGAGAGAGAGACAGACAGGCTGATATATAGACAGACAGACACATAACCAGTTTTGTGAACGTATGCTAACCTAATCTGTTATCTGCCATGCTATAAAAAAAAAATATAGCAAGCAACGACAAGTTGGCGAACAGCCAGCGTCACGTAAAATGTTATGGACGGTAAACAGGGAGGCTAATCCGAGTGGGTCCATAAAGCACAACCCAGGGAACCTCAAGAACACCACGCTAAATACGCCTTGAAAAAAGTCTCACTGGCGTGGAGAGAAACATCCTTCACGTCTCCACATCTGAGACACCACCGCCCTGGTCAGCTCACCTCTGGCGCCACATGACCGGGCCGACCCGCTGCTTCTCCTCGTCTCATCATGCTCCAGAATGGGTCGGTCCGAGCACGGGACGTTTCTAGGCTGCCCTCAGCGTGTCGTCTTGCGCTCGTTGTCTCACGCCGGGTCCGGCGTCCCCTCAGACCACGCAAAGGAAGTTCCGAAGCGAAGGATAAAGCCATGTGAACGGAATCGCAGTTCAACAACCCAGTGGGTGTGGGAACAGACCTTGAATGCCGGTGTGCCGGCGCTGGGGGGGGGGGGGGGGGGGGTGCTGTGTGGT
>OMKQ01095754.1:0-14149 GCA_900302335.1 Phycis phycis
GTGTGGTGGAAGGTGACTGTGTTGATGTGTGTGTGCAGGTGAACGCTGCGGTCAACAGTCTCCTGGCTCCAGGCTGTGCTTCCAACACTCTCACCCCCTCGGTCATCACCTCCCACGCTCTGGTACTCCTGGCGCAGGCTCTGTGTGCTCCCTGTTTAAAGGCTGGGGAAAATACTCCATCTGTCTCTCTCTCTCTCTCTCTCTCTCTCTCTCTCTCTCTCTCTCTCTCTGCACCCACCTGTCTCTCTCTATGTCTCTCTCTCTCTCTGCACCCACCTGTCTCTCGGTGTACTCTCTCTCTGCATCCACCTGTCTCTCTCTATGTCTCTCTCTCTCTGCACCCACCTGTCTCTCGGTGTACTCTCTCTCTCTCTGCATCCACCTGTCTCTCTCTATGTCTCTCTCTCTCTCTCTGCACCCACCTGTCTCTCGGTGTACTCTCTCTCTCTGCACCCACCTGTCTTTCTCTATGTCTCTCTCTCTCTGCACCCACCTGTCTCTCGGTGTACTCTCTCTCTCTGCACCCACCTGTCTCTCTCCATGTCTCTCTCTCTCTCTGCACCCACCTGTCTCTCGGTGTACTCTCTCTCTCTGCACCCACCTGTCTCTCTCTATGTCTCTCTCTCTCTCTCTGCACCCACCTGTCTCTCTCTATGTCTCTCTCTCTCTCTGCACCCACCTGTCTCTCGGTGTACTCTCTCTCTCTGCACCCACCTGTCTCTCTCTATGTCTCTCTCTCTCTCTGCACCCACCTGTCTCTCGGTGTACTCTCTCGTCCGGCTGTACGACGGAGCAGAGGGAGTTCAGCACCAGGGTTCCCATCTTGGAGGAGTTGCGCTCAGAGCTCTTGTAGTAGTCCAGGGAGTTGTGGGTCAGCACGAACCAGCGCTTCTTCAGCTTCAGGGAGGTGCTCTTGGCGTTTGTCTTCATCTCCTTTTGCAGCCAGCCTGCAGGATAAGGGAGAGATAGGATATTTAAAGTTTACTTAACTTAACATTTTTCAGTTTGACTTTACATTACAGGTTTGTAACAAAGTGCTCTACAAATTATTTTACAGTGCACACACAAATATTCATGCAGACAGATTAGAACAATTAAAATGTAACAGACATGAAGTACAAAAAATACTAAAAACAATACATAAAGTGCATTAAGACAATCAAGTGAAAAAATAATTGGACTGGACTAAAGTCGAACTAGGCTGGCAATGGATGTGTGGTTGGGAACCTCAGGACCTATTGAATGGGTTTCTTTCAGTCTATATCATATTCATGTAATCAAATAAAGCGGGGGATGTAAGGTTGTAGTTCCTAGTTTGTCCATTAGAGGGTAGCAGTTCTAAGGGTCCATAAAATGGTCACGTTCATCCAGGAACACTGGAGGTGACCCTCCTCGTCCTCCCTACCCCGGACCAGGAACTCCTGGCCGTCAGTCTTGCCATCTCCTTTGGGTTTCTGCAGCAGGCTGATCCAGTGGTGCATCTCCTCGGGCGTGTCCGTATTGCAGTGGATCACGCGGTTCGCCGTGATGATCACAAAAGAGTTTGGGCTGTGGACCACAGAGAGCCTGTTAGTCCTCTAAGTCCTGATCACTGTACCCAATGGCCTCCCCAACACTGTGCTGTGCTTTAGTTATGTATCATGTATTCATTCATGTATTTATTGATTTACCGATCAGGGTTGTCTGACGCACACACAGAGTCAATCAGACCCACGTCAAGAGTGCCCTAGACAAAGAATGTGAATACATGGAATTAACAAATGTGCACGATACAGTTTGCATTGTAAATATAACATCACGTAGTATTGGACACATTACTTGCTGTTAAGGACACAACAGTTTGACATAGCTGCGAAGTAATTCATGTATGCACTTGATGTAGATGCAGTTAATATGTTATTAAGGATTCATATAAATAAAGTATGCAAAGATATATATGAAATAATATATAATACGAGAAAATGTAATTCCACGCGAAGAATTACTTGTGCATAGGAATGCCTGTAATCATTGAGATAAATTTAGTTGAGGTGGGGATCAAACCACAATCACTCTGGTTGTGGAACACACACTCTACCACTGAGCTATACCACCCAGTTGACAGCTGGACAGCAAATAGCGGAGTCAAACGTAACAATGGAAAGCTAGGCTCAATGTTATCTTTATGGGAGTTTTTGGCATTTTTATCACAAATATCTCAAAAAGTGTAAAGTTTACACAAATGAAAAACAAAAATAGCACAGCTATACGGAAGTAGACCTTTGTAAAACAGTTTGAATGAAATCTCAAGGTTAAGTCATTTAGCCTCCATTAATTGCAGAAATTTGGTGTGAAGAAGAATAACATAACGAAAAGCGATATCTAGATTCTGCATTCCTATGCACAATAAATATACTATAAAAGTATAATCATAAGTATAGAGGATTTTACTGTTTTAACAGTGAAAGATGGTGAGATACTGACCACAGCATTCTTAGGGTTGGCTTGCTCATGGGACATGTCAAGGAGCTGCTCTGGGGTGCACACCCGCACCTTACTGAGCACATTGAACCATCCACTGCAGTGAGAGACCCACATAGAGACAGAGAGAGAGAGAGAGAGAGAGAGAGAGAGAGAGAGAGAGAGAGAGAGAGAGAGTATGATATAACTAGTGTTAAATTGAGTTCTGTGGGTGAGTGAGATCATTAAGAAGTAGCCACTCTTCTCTCTCCACACCTGGCATCCTCTGGGGACTCAGCAAACACCTGGTAGGTCCTCTCATCCGTCACAATGTTCAGTGCGTTCTCCTTCTCACGGTTGTCCATGATCTCCCTGTTGTTCAATTGTTCAATATCACAACTCAAGATCACATTACCATCTCTGCTGATCGGCTGTGGTTGATTTGTGTAATCATAAATGTCATTGCAATACAGAACATAAGTACTTCAAGTTTGTTTGACAATATAGGATCTGAAATACCAAACACTTTATTGTTTGGTAATATATCATACTACATTTTGTATGTTATTAATAACAAAATAGTCTTCTTGTCCAGGTAAAAGTATATAGAAATTACAAAACAGCACAATAATGACACATCAAGTTTCAACTAGCTTTAAAAGCCACAATCCACCCTTCAAGTAAGATGGTGGTTAAATGAGCATGTATGCAGGGAACATGTGTCTTGTGAGTTATAAGCGAGGTAAAATTGGCCATGTAGGTTCTTCGTCTACAATGAACCCATGGAAAATAGTTGTAAGACAGGGAACATGACATCTGAGTATGACATAGGCTCTTACTTTGCAGCCCGAATATCAATGGTCCCCTTCAGCTTCTCCTCGCTGTCATTCTCAAAGTACATAAGCTTGCTGTCTCTCAGCACAAACCAGCGCATCTTCCAGTTCCTGGAACAGAAGCAGACGTTGTTACAACAATTCAATTGATTATCTAATACACTCAGATTGCAATAAAGTAAATGCAATGTCATTGTTAGTTGCTTAGTGTCTTTGTGAATACTTTTAATAATTGTTAACAAAGTAGAGGGATGTCAACAAGAAAACCTCAGGTCTGGAGCAGGTAGGAGCTTACTGTTCTGATCAAGGGCACTTTGGTGAAGATGAACACACATTGACTGCATACAGGAATTGTTAAGGGAAGAAGGCTACCACCATGCATGTACTATGATCCTTGCTTACTATAAACCATGCAGAGTGCAGGCCCTAACTATGGAACAACAAGACATGTTTGGTTGCTTCAGGCATACCTTTATGTCGGTGACCACACACACAAAAACTAACTTTTGAATGAGCTAGTTTTCCAAAAAGAAAAACAACTCTGCTTGAAATACTCTCATCCAAAATGTATCCATTGCTCAACGCAAAAAAAGACGCATTCTTTACTGTGATTTTTCCATGAAAGGTTCTGTAGGTGAGATTTAACAGTTATTATTTGAATGAAATTTGTCAGAAATGGCCGAGCAACGCATCAGCTATAAATGAGTGAAATCTGTTTAGGGCTGACTGCTCCTGCCTCTGTATGAGCCAATGTGGATTTTAGAATGCTCCCGGCTAATGTCTGACCAATCAGGGAATCTCTTCCTTGATAAGTTTGGAGTATCCATCCTGTCTGTCGACAGGTGCGTGAAATGCAACACATCTCAATGGCGGAGAAACAGAGGGAAGGAGAGGGAGTCAACGTTTTTTCTGTTTACTTTCAAAATCTTGCTCTCCACTATTCTCTTCTGGAATCTCAAATACAGCACCTAACACCAACAAACCAAAACAACCTAGCATGCAGTGTTGGACTTAGCAAGCTGGCTGTAGCCAGTAACTACTACAACAACCTGCGTGAGAGGGTGGACAGGCCTCCTCCCTTCTTGTACAGCCAGCCGGACTTCAGGGACTCCTGCTTGGAGCGGAACCACATGAAGGTCTCGTCCTTCAGCACACACCAGCGCCTCCTCCAGGGGATCATCAGACCAGCTGGGGAGGAAGAGAAGAGTCATCAATCATCAAGAGGTCTACCTTCTTGCGTTTTCTTACAAGGAAAATGTATGATTTGGTTGAACTGACTCATTTACATCTAGGGTATTTAACAGACGCTGTTGTGGAAAGGGACTTACAATCAGTACATTTATCATACATTTGTGGGGTTCATTGTCTTCCTCAAGAACACTTTGACATGTGGACCCTCCGGTTAGTGGACGACCCGCTCTATCCACTGAGCTACTGCCACCCCCAATTGACTCAATTCACAATTTAGTAGTCATCCATATTAATATAACTTTGTCCTTGTTGAGAATTTTGCTGTGATTTAACATATCTTTTTGTACATTTTTGTAAAAATATTTACTATTTTCTGGCAGCTTTTGCATTCTTAGTCATCCCTGGAAGGATGTGTTACTCAAGGTTTCCTTTCTCCATTGGAGTACAGTGGAGTTTTCCTTTGCCCTCATGAGGTCTTTCAAGAAGGCAGTGCTGTCTGAATCTGGCATTCTGAGGCACAATACTAAAAATACAAAATAATACAAATACTAAAGAGAGGATGTAGGACTGGTCACCCTTCATGTAGAGGTAGCTGTGAAACTATACAAGACTAAACAGAGCATGTAGGACTGGTCACCCTTCATGTAGAGGTAGCTGTGAAAGTATACGAGACTAAACAGAGCATGTAGGACTGGTCACCCTTCATGTAGAGGTAGCTGTGAAAGTAAGGCGGTCCGTTCCCATTGAGGATGCTGACTCGGCTGCCGTTGGTCACCTCCTCATCGGTGTCCAGCAAGCCGTCATGCTCATCGTCGCTGTCACCGTACTGGAGAAGATAAAGATTACACTGAAGCCTTGTTTTCATTTCAACATGCAAAATAAAGAGAAACCCATTATGGCAACATCCTTTACAAAGATGGAAAACAAGTTTTATAAACAAGCTAAATATTCTCAATATGTATATATATTTTTCCTTGTCCTCTACAGTAGAACCTATCTTTAAGCAATAACCCAATAATAACAAATGGATAGCCAGCCACAAGTTAGAATACCTCAAATATCACATCACAACATTTACATAAGGCATTAACATTAGAGATATGACTCATGTACATGTACATGTGAGGACCATCCGTGTGTGTGTGCGGATGATTTGTGTGTGTGTGAGGACGATTCGTGTGTGTGTGAGGACCATCCGTGTGTGTGTGAGGAATATCCGTGTGTGTGTGAGGACCATCCATGTGTGTGTAAGGACGATCCGTGTGTGTGTGAGGACCATCCGTGTGTGTGTGAGGAATATCCGTGTGTGTGTGAGGACCATCGATGTGTGCGTGAGGACCATCCGTGTGTGTGTGAGGATGATCCATGTGTGTGAGGACCACCCGTGTGTGTGTGTGAGGACGATCCATGTGTGTGTGAGGACCATCCGTGTGTGTGAGGAATATCCGTGTGTGTGTGAGGACCATCCATGTGTGTGTGAGGACGATCTGTGTGTGTGTGAGGACCACCCGTGTGAGTGTGAGGACCATCCGTGTGTGTGTGAGGACCATCCGTGTGTGTGTGTGAGGACCATCTGTGTGTGTGAGTGAGGACCATCCGTGTGTGTGTGACGACGATCCGTGTGTGTGTGAGGACCATCCATGTGTGTGTGAGGATGATCCATGTGTGTGTGAGGACCATCCGTGCGTGTGTGAGGACGATCCGTGTGTGTGTGAGGACCATCCGTGTGTGTGAAGACGATCCGTGTGTGTGTGTGGAAGATGCGTGTGTGTGTGAGGACCATTCGTGTGTGTGTGCAGAAGATGCGTGCGTGTGTGAGGACCATTTGTGTGTGTGAGGACGATCCGTGTGTGTGCGGAAGATGCGTGTATGTGAGGAACATTCGTGTGTGTGAGGACGATCCGTGTGTGTGTGCGGAAGATGCGTGTGTGTGTGTGTCCTCACTGAGTCGGAGCTGCCACGGTGCGAGTCCACGCTGGCGTTGGTACATGTCGACTTCCTAGCTTGCTCCTCGTCCGTCGGGGCCGCGCTGCCGCGGTTGCTTCCGGATACGGAACTGTCGTCGCCGGCGGTCACAGAGCCCTCTTCCTCCTCCTGGTCGTAGTCGGACTCGGTGTCGGCGGGCATGCTGTAGATGGGCTCCTCCGCGTCGCCCAGACTCTCCACGATGCTCACCTTCCTCCCCACCTCCGTCTTCCCAGCATCTTTCTTCTCATCATCTCCCTTGCTTGGAGGTGCTGATGTCGGTGGTAGAGGAGGAGGTGGAGGAGGTGCAGAAGTGCCGGATCCATCTCCCGGTGGTGGGAGTGTGGGTGGAGGAGGAGGGATACCGGCTGCGGGGGCAATCATGTCGCCCACAGGTGAGGGAGCAGAGGCCAGGGTGCCCTCTGCAAAAGCAGGTGGAGGAGGGGGAAGGTGGGCGAAGATCTCCTGGTCCAGGGGGGCATCGCTCTCGGCCGGGGGGGGGAAGTCTGGGAGGGGGATGCACTCCTCCTCAGCGTGGAAACCCTCATCCACCTCCTCCTCTTTGGGTGTGGCCGTGGCAGCACCTGCCTCGCGTGGGGCTGGCTTCACCTACAGGACACATGGATGGAGTGAGGAGTCAGTCAGAGATGTGTTCCCAAAATACTATTCCAAGGAAAACATTGTATTATATGTGCCTCTTTATAAACAATGACCTCACCATCAAGAGTATTTATCAGATCCTATATACAAGATGGTCTAAAGTTTGTTTGGCTTACGCCTGGGACACACTGCCTGTTTGCGCGTCGCGTCTGCATGACGTTACCTGCTGGTGTTACATGGGCGGCACCCATGTAACAGAGAGCAGCCACACTGGCTGAGTCGCCTCATCTAGAGTCTCGCCTTTTTTTTTTTCCGCGAGACGCATGTGTGTCTTTGACTGTTTCAATGCCTATTTCTGTAGAATATGTTACCTCTCAATGTACAAAGATAGGGCTGGTAGGCAGCAGAGACGTAGCAGAGATGTAGTAGAGACACAGGCAATGTGTTCCAGAAAGGTATATTCATAGAAAATATACATTTACATTCCACAGTCCTGTTATGCTACTTATTTTGTAATTTGAAGAATATTTGATTGACTTGTATCAGTGTTAGCAAGTTATTGAATTTAACAAGACAGCAGAGACAGGTAGGCAGACAGACAGACAGACAGACAGACAGACAGGCAGGCAGACAGGCAGACAGACAGACAGATCACCTCAGCATCAGGTGCCCTGTGCTCCACGTCAGCCAGGGCCGCGTCCAGACCTCCAAAGTTGAGGAGGTCAATGAGCTCCGTTGCCTTGCGGGACGCCTCCTTCTTCATGCGCTTGATCTCGGCGTCCCTGCGGAGCTGCAGCTCCTGCTTGGAGGACTCACACAGCTGAGACACGCCATCCTCACGCTTCTTCTGCAGCCGCTCAATCTCCCGCTCCAGCTTCAGGATCTCCTCCATCTGACGGGTCTCCACCTGAACATGAGGGTGGTGTTTATTTGATCAATATTACTTATGTGTCAAAGGGGAATGAACTAGTGCTGCTCGGAGACAAAACTCATACTGGGAGGTATGAGGAGCAAAGTAAAGCATACGTTTTGGGAAAATCTCACAAACGGCAAAATAAACCATCAGCGAGTTGATATTATAATGGGTATAACTCATGTGCTTGGATTTTATTGTGAATTTTGATGTGAATTTAATCTCAATGTATTGATCTCTTAGTGTAGTTATAGCTACAGCTCAACATCTTGACGTCGCCACACTCACTGTTGATTCCTCTTCCTTTTCCACTCCCTTTCCAGCCACTTCCTGCTTCTTTTCTTCTCCTCCTCCTGCTGCGTCTGTCTTTGCCTCGGCCTGCTGCTTTTTCTTCATCTTCTCTTCCTCCTCTCGCGTCTTTGTCTTCCTCTCCTCTCTGAGTCTGTGGACGCGGCTGCGAGCCACCTGACCCCTCCTGTGCTTCTGCAGCACCAGGGCCGCCCTGCGCTGCTTGAGGAACCTCTGGCGCAGGATGTGCTTGCGGAAGTGCTTTTGTAGCGTGACCACGCTCCTTCGGACCTGGCCGAAGTGCTTCCTGCAGAACAGGAAAACAGGGCGAGAAAAGCCAGTCCTGACAGCAAGCCGGGTAACAAATCTGGCAACACAGGGGGCTTTTCTTTGTTCCCCCCTTTTTTCATTTTCAAGTTTTGCTCTTACATAATAGAAAATAGGCTCGACAACATGAACATTTCTCCCTCAAATGTATGTGAGGTGCAATTCAAAATATATTGATGTTCTTGTAGTGTTCATTCACAAGTTAAGCATTTTGTATTATGCAACAGGAAAAGTGCTCTGTAAGTAAATTAGACAGTTTGAAACAATAGAGTTTTTTGATGTTAAAACATTCTTACTTGGCAGAATAGGTGAGTAGGTGGGCGCGGATCACCATGGCAGCTCGCCTTCGCACCTCATCCCGGTCCTTCTCCAGATGCTGCTCCAAGGACTCCTTCATGAACACCTGGAGGGCAGAGGACAAAGGGGAGGTTAAACATAAAGAAATATGAATACTATAAACACAAAAATTGTTCAGCTGTCAGCATAGATCACTTTCACCTTCAATACTATTTTCACATAGTATTTTACATGGATGCATTCAATGAGTTTAATTAGCCTTATTCACCTAGCAGCCATGTTGTTTCCATATTGGTTATAAACGTTAGCTAAAACAGAATTCCACATTCAATTCCCGTTACCAGCTAGCATTTAGAACCAAGATGGCCGCTAGGTGAATAAGGCCCATAGGTAGATGGGTTTTCTGGACAAGATGGCTACTTTGTGAATTCTTACTTTGGTCTTGCCGATCTGCCACTCTTTCTTAGTCTTGTCATATTTAGACAGAAGGTCCATGTTCTTTTTCTTGTCGTCTCTGACTGCAGACACCTTGTCCTTGGAGATGATCTTATACCTGCGAGACAGAGAGATGCAGATCATGCATGTACACACATGGAAGGCGACAGCGAGATGAGGCATCCAATGGTTGGGAACACCCACCGTGAGAAGAAGTCCATGAAGGTCCTGCGAACAGGGAATCCAGCACGACGGATCTTCACCGTCTCCAACATCCCAGAATACCTCAACTGATTTATGACCACTTCTGGGTCAAAAACATTTGGATTCTTTTGGGTGAAAAACACATTTTAAAATATCACTGTGACAATCCATTGGAAAACGCTATATTGAGGATATCTAGTGCTTTTTGTTGGTATCCATCACAAGTAAGAAAGGACAGCGAGGTGAGAAGGCAGACCAACCTTCTCCATGTTTGGTTTGATGCAGCGGATGAAGAAAGGGTTGGACACGCTCAGAGTTGCCATGAGAGAATGGAGAGAGTCCTGGAGAGTAAGTAACAAGAACACCATTCAGTGATCATACTGGTTATAGTACATCAATGTTGCTCTGTATTTCAGTCCAGTCTTTTGTGATGAAGAAATCTGACATTTCATTGAATCTATTTATAGATTTGCATTGTATTTATTTTGTCTCCAAACCACAAATTGGAAAAGATGAACAATCTTTGTCAAGTGATTGTCACGTAAATTGTGTGTGTGCACCTGATTGAGTGTGTGTATGTGCATTTCAGTGTATTTTTCTGACCCTGAACTGAGAGCTGACGGTTGGCTTGCGTCTGGCTGTGCCCATTTTCAGAGTCTCCTCATTGTTCCTGCTGCCAACCTTCTCGAACAAGTCATAGATGAAGTCCAGCCTGGACAGAGAAGGAAACCTTCATCATTAGTATCTTCCAACTGAGCCTGATCAATGTCTATAACCTCACTGGGCATCCTTGAGCAAGACGCCTTACTCCTACCTGCTCCTTACTGACATGGATCTTAAATCATTATAAGTCACTTTGGATCTGCTGCATGCTGAAACAGAATAACTGCTGCCACCAATTCCCTACTCATTCCAACGCATCTTGTCTTTATTCACTGGTCAATAGTAGAATGTTTCAAAAGATAAAGTGTATCTAAACTGATATAGGAGTTTACTTTACAGTACCTGCTGTCTTTGAGCATATTGAGAATGTCGTCTCTGAAAGTGTCTCTGTTCTTCTCCAGGATTCCTCGGACATCATACAGAACCTAACAAAGACACACATCAACACACTTCCACGTCCAGCCCTCACCCCTCAGCAGACCGTGTTATGGAATTTACTATGGACTCACCTCCCCAGCATAATGTTTGATGCCAAACTGATGATCTGCAAGACGGGGCTTCACATAGTAGGGATTGGTCTGCAGAAACATAATAACTGTGATTCAATACTACGACGACTACTACTGCTAATACTACTTGTACTACTAATATAATAATATACTAATACTACTGCTACTACTACTAGAGTAATACATGATGACTACTCCTACTACTATTACTATGACAAGAGTAATAATATACTATAATACACAACTATCATATACAATTTATAAGAATAGCCAGATTTGTTTGATAGATTCTCAGGAGGAATACATATGTATAACCCCCTGTCAAACTCAGTGTTTGACAAGCGGTTATTTCTACTGTTATTTATATATTTCTACTGAGAGAAATGTGGACCATCTTACAGAGTGTCTGCTGTGCAGCTTCTCCAGCAGGGTGAAGTCTGTTCCCTTAGGAAAGCGGCTCTCCTCATTGACCAGAGCCAGCATGCCCAGTTTCTACCACACACACACACACACACACACACACACACACACACACACACACTGTGTTATAAGGTATGCTCGGTTAATCAGGTTCATGTGCTATTTTTATTCTTAACAGATGCAAAACACATCATCTATCTGATGATAATAACCCTTTAAGCTAACATAACAGGGAAAAGCACTTACATTTCTTATATCCATCCAGGGGACATTTAGCTGATTGGTCTGGTTACTCATGTCTACTTTAAATGATACGTTCATGGTGTATATGTGTCAAACCTTCTCTATGAGGTCAAGGCACTCAGCATTGTCCATCCAGTCAATGGCGTCCCATTGGACACCTTCCCTGTAACACAAAAAAGAAAATGTTGAAGGCAAAATAAAACAGTAATTACTAGGACTGCAAGTCGTTGCATGACATGAAAGGTATTCACAGCGCAAGTACCGCCGACCCCCGCGACTGCTTTCTTCACACGGTTCACACACACACACAACCACACACGCACACACATACACATCCATTGAGACAAAGACACACACGCACGCACACATATATACACACAAACCCTAAAGAAAACCCTAAAGAAACAATAGGTATCCACAGATACTCTATGAATACCTAATTATTTTTGTAACCTCTAACCACAACACAATCAAACAAATATATATAATATGCTATATGAACATAGTAGCCTAGCTTCATTAGGATTGTTATGACCATGGTTCTACTACATTACAACACATTCTCAAGACATTAACCGACAAAAGGAACCAAAACAATTTCCCTGTGTTCTGATGTATCTGTACCTGTTGTACTCCAACTGTTCCAGTGAGAAGATGTGCTTATTGAAGTACTCCTGGAGCTTCTCATTGGCATAGTTTATGTTAAACTGTTCAAACCGATTTACCTTGAGGGAGACAACACACACACACACACACACACAAATCAATTCTGCTGTGCAACAAACAGAATGAGTCTATGGAGCCCGCGTGCAGAGTTCTGACCTCAAAATTCTCGAAGCCAAAGATGTCAAGGATACCGATGGATTTGAAGTTCTCTTTCCCTTTGATCTTCTGATTTATCTTAAGGATTATCCAGGAAAAGCACTGTGCGTACAGCGCCATGGCAACCGAATCCCGGGAATCCACTGCCTGTGGAGAGCAGAGGGAAGCATCCCGTACACTGATACCTGGGTTATGGGTCTGTGTTTGTATGTCCTGTGTACGTATATGTATACTAGTAATAAGAAAAGAGCCATATCAGTAAGCTTTCAACATAATTGGATGTTCTGCAGTAAGTAGAAATAGTAAGGCAGGACATAACTACATATATCTGCAAATTCCAGCAAAACATTATAAAGCCTATTATTGATTACCTGGTTTGGCACCAGTAAGAGACCTAACAATAAAGAATGTAACTACTAATTCATTAATAACTTGATTCCCAATGCAATGGAGCTGAACACATGTTGAGATGTGTTTGTTTACACGACCGTACTGAAGTGGTTCATGTAAGATGTGAATACCCAGGTGTTTTGAAAGATGATGATATATTGAAATTATTACCATTTTATTTTAAATCACAATCACTATATGTGTGATTAAGACATTGCAACACGTGTTGTTTTTCCTATGATTGTTTCAACACTTTATTGATGTGACTCAACACTGACTTTATTGATGTGACTCAACACTGACTTTATTGATGTGACTCAACAGGACCCTCTGGTGCCTCAGCTAAATGACACTTTTCCTAGGATTCAGTTCCATGCACTAGTACCCAATGCTGTGACTTTCACAGCAACTCTGTAATTAAATATCATTACATTACAGCGGTTATTTTATACTAAATACTATATCCGGTTTGGCTGAAAAACACGTTCCAGCCAAACTGAAAAATCCATCTCATGCTCAACTCTCAGCTCAACACTAATCTAAACAAATCTAAATGACAAGAAATGTAAATTCAACAGAAGGTGGTTGTCGTGGGTTTTGTGAGTGTGGAATCTTTTCATCGTTCAGTAGTGTTTCTTACTGTCATAGGTGAAATGTGGCACAGCTTATCACTAGTCTGTTGTGGAGTGTGTATGTGGCTGATGGCTGGTTTAATCAGCCTCACCTGACCTGAGTCACACTGATTGGACTCTGGGGCTGCACACCTGCACACCACACCTTTACATTGAGTAATCAATGCCCACAGGTTAAGCCAGCCATCACCACACACACTCTGGGAGATCTCCTCCATGTTAGCATGGTTCAACACAAGTATTAAAAAGTATTGCATTTGAATTGGGCTGTGTGTGACATGCATGTGTTTTCATCTGTGTGTTGGTGTGCACGTGTTGTCGTGTGTGTTGTTCTGTGCGTGTTGGCGTGCACTAGTTGTCATGTGTATTTTGGTGTGCATGTGTTGACTGGCTTGTCGTTGGACACATGTGCTGTGGTGTGTTGCTGTGCGTGTGCAGTACCTGCTCTATGGTGAGGGGGGAGCAGATCTCCTCTCCTCTGAGGATGATGGAGCGCTGAGTCAGCACCTCAGAAAGCTGGAAGCAGTCCAGACCCAGCAGGTCACTGGCATTACTGACCACTGGAAACACACACACACACACACACACACACACACACACACAGGTGTTAGTTGATTGTGTGGATGTCTGTGTGGAGAAGTGTGTGTCTGTGAATGTGTGTGATAGTGGGGAGGGTGTGTGTGTGTGTGTGTGTGTGTGTGTGTGTGTGTGTGTGTGTGTAAGCACGCGTGTGTGTACATCCACAGTATTTACTACCTTTGGTTTCACACCCTAAAAAAACAAACACACTCACATTTGCCAATCTGCATACCCCCCCCCCACACACACACACACACACACACACACACCCTAAGTGGAGGGCCATGCTGACCTTGTTTGGTGGTGATTTGAGCTCCTCCAGCGGTCATGAACTCGATGTTGCCCAGCTGCAGGACTCCAGACAGCAGCTTGAACATGTCTCTGCTCTCCTCCTCCGTG
>OMKQ01095758.1:0-11433 GCA_900302335.1 Phycis phycis
CAAAAAAATATTGTGTGTTTTTATTTTCAGAGACTTATAATGTATGGTGTCAAACTATACAAAATCTATTTTTATTATTTTGCATTAAAAACTAAAGCCCAATGTGCATTACTTGATTTCTATTTTCTTGTGCTAGGGTTAAATTAAGTGAAATGCTGTTATTCAAATTAAGTGTATTTGCTTTTCACACACTGTACATGTTTTTATTTCTATAAACTATGATTGAAAAGTACATTAATATCAACTTATACACAAATGTCTCACCCCTGTTTATTTTGCAGACAATTGTCTATTTTCTTCATTTGTTTTACTAATTTCATAGCAGTGCCTTGTACGTACGCCTTTATTACTTGCAGTCTACTTGTAGCATGTTCAAGTGACCACTAGATGGTAGTGTATATCATTTACAATATATTACCGCAGCAGTTCAATATTCTATTTCGATACAGACACAACTTTGAAGTTGTGTATTTAGATCACATTTTTCTCTTAGGATGCAGTTTATTGGTGTTTATCTACCAACGTGTGATGCATTAGCTCGTGTAGCTGATGACTGATGGTCGTTACTGGATTGTCTGTAGTTGTACAAAGGATGGCTACAGATTAGATTTTCCACGTCACGTTAAGTGTGGTACTTTATGAGACTACATATACTAAGTCCCTGAATATATTCTATTTTATGTGAAACAAATTTAGATAAGCTGAATACACATTTTTATTTTCCGTTTGTGAGCCTAGGCCTAAGACCAAAAAAACTCCAACAAAAGCTCCGGCATTGAACTTTAGATGATTGGTTTCTGCACAAACAGTGTTCTGGCATAAGAATGCGGGGCCCATAGCGTTGGCTTACAATGAAAGGTTGTATAGTTGTTATAGTTATTTTCGTTGGTCGTTGTTTCTATCAGTAAAATGGTATTCAGACATGCATACAGGACGTTGAATAAATGGTGTTTGCACGTATTCTGCACAGTAATGTTCAGAACAGCCCCGCAGATCAAAACAGTTGGCTATATTATACAGCATCTAATTTCACTCATAGCAAACCAAGCATTTATACTACTTGCTCCCTGTTCTGTGAATATCTTGAGGGCGACCCCACACAAATATTAAAAACCAGTCTGCTTACAAGCTGTGATGATATTCGGGTTGTATTGCCTCTAGCCTATGCCCATGTAAACAACCCAACGTTATTATGCGTCTGCTAATTGGCAATTAGTCTCTCAACCAATGAAATGCCTTTTAGCGGCAACGATTTTCGAGGCACGCGGATGATTCCCATCCTCAAACTTCGGGCTGGGACGGGACGGCACCGGAGCGATCACGGTCGATGTGAATTGCAGCTCATTTGTCCTATCGTTTTCCCCCCTGTGTGATCCTTCCTCATCTCCCAGTGATGTGATACCGGCGTCGCGTTCCTCGGTAAAGCAATAAGGATCGGGTAGCTTACTGTAAAGGGGCTACTGGAGTGAGGCAACTCGGGTTTAAAGGACAAATTAAATCTAATTTCATTGAGCAAAAGTTTTCGCAGGGCACATTTTTAGTTCGCATCATTTTTTAAAGACAAAGGGGGAGGTATGCCCAGAAAAAAAAAAAAAAAAAAAAACTTATTTTGGGAGGAGCCGTCATTTTCCCCCCAAGATGACACGTGAAACTTTCTGGAGAAGTTGGTTGGTAGGCTCACTCTGAAGATCGGAGCTCATAACTTAGTAAAGAGTGGACCCATCTTTGAGTTTTTCTTCTTCAGACTGAACTACATGGGTTAGAATAGCAGGACTTTCTTAAACGAAACGTCTCGTGGAAAAAAAAAAAAAAAAGGTCTTGATCCGCTGCGATGAGCTACACGGCGAAGTAACGTCGTGATTCTTTTAAAGCACAACGCAAGAAACCGCTTTTTTTTTTTTTTTTTACTTTCGTGCTGAGCTCAACCGAGATTTTAAAACGCAGTGGCCACTGGAAACGTTGCTGTGCAGCGCAATGGCTGCCCAGTGCGACACTTTAAGCGGATACTTGCAGCAGCAGCAGCAGCAGCAGCAGTCGGACCAGGGTTCCAACAGCGAGCGCAGCACCGACTCGCCCCTGCCAGGGTCCGAGGACGACCTGACCGCTCCGCACCCACTGCCAGACCCAGAATGGACCGAGGAGCGATTTAGAGTGGACCGCAAGAAACTGGAAATCATGTTGTTAGGTAAAAAAAATATATATATGTATATAGGCCTATACAACCACGCCACACTGCTGCTTTTTGAGATTTCTTTTTTTTTAAAGCACATATCCCCTACGTAATTCCTTATTATTTCTTAAGAGCGATGAGGCAGAGGTGTCGTTATTGTAGTTGTGTAACCATTGAGAGAGCATATAATTGTTTTACAAGTTGTAGCAAGTCGCACCTTCTGTCAGTCAGTCTCTCAATGTAGTGTTCCAAGTGTATGTGAATTGTGTACATTTATGGAACCCAAACACATGTTGCGTCCTCCTGCGTGCACGCTGTACTGTTATAGAGGTAGTAACGCCGTCTGACCAAAAGAAGTCGCTAATGTTTTCGCAGAGTTAATCGAGATTAAAAAAGGACCCCCGGTTTTAAGACCATCATTACAGCCAGCTGCGTTCCTTCATTGCTGAATCGGAAAAAAGATATCAACTTCTTTGTAAACTACCATTGAATTTAATTCAAAGTCACATACAGTCATCACTAAATTAAATATTGTTAATCATCTATAAGGTTCATTAACCGTAGGCATTTTTATTGTATTTCTTGACTTGCTCCATCCAAATACTGTCACTGTAAAGCTACAGGTGGCAAATGAAACCATATCAACATCTAAACATTACCCCTCTCTTGTACACAGTGACAGCAGTGTGTCAACTGTCTATGTGTCTCCAGTGAGAGATAGCGACTGTCCATGTGTCTCCAGTGAGAGATAGCTGTTTAAAGTTCACAATGTTGTGGTTGTTTTAAACACAACACCAGCTTAAACTGTTCTTGTGTTGTGTAAGTGGCCTGTAGGATACTTTGTTAACATCCAGCAGAAGACTGCACATCATAATCAGCTGGGGGGGGGCGTTGGGCTGGAGAGAAACATTATGGTGATGATGATGATGATGATGATGATGAAATAACAAAAACAGCTATATCAAATCTCAGAACTTCCCAATAAACAGGCCCGGGATCGTAGATCTTCCCACAATTTTTTTTGTAACATCTATTTAATCTGATTAGTGGAAATATGTCCTGTCGGTTTTTTAAGTCCATTAAGCTGTTTTTAGTGACCTGTGTTTTCCACTCCACTGAAGGTTATTGGGAAATGGAATGCACACAAACCTTTTTGTATGTCGTGTACGCTATAAACATCAAACAGTCTCTGAGTGGGTACTTTAGATTCCACAATCCACAACCAAGATTTCGTTGTCGTGGTGGAAGACATTAGTGTTGTCTCTTGTTATTTTTTTTTTATGGGTGCATTTATCTTACTGCATAGTTTCAAAGGTCCAAACGTTCCTTCCTTTTATTAGGAATGGAGGAAAAGAACACAAATGCTAGTAACACAATTCTTCATTTCTGCAATACTACTTTCTGCAACGTTACGTTGACAAAGAAATAAACGTGACATTTGTATGAAAAATTAAGCCAGAAACCTCAATGTTATCTTAGTGGAAGTAAATGAATGGTACTGTCCTACAGATGGTGCCAAAGTGGATTTGCCCCCAAACTCCCACGTTGAACCCATGCCATGAACCGCACTAAAGACAAAATCCCACACAACAAGCTCGTAATATCTCATCGCAATATTTACAGAGTCACAATATTTACAAAATGCAAATACATATCGGCACTCCGGAAATCATTGTGATATCACATTGTGAGGTTCCCTGCAGATTCACTTCCTTGCTTTTATCATCTCCCCAGCCTTCATACATTTCTATCCAGGCAGTCAGTTGACTGTATATAGTGGTTGGCGGTCTTCTGCTGCTTCTCTCCACTGCATTCCTAAATGCTCCATGTCATCGTTGCCTCTTCCAGGAAAACAAGTTAACCAAAGGCCGTCCCTAAACCCAACTCCTGGACATATGTACCCCGCGCCACGTCACTCACTCGCGCGCGCGCGTGTGTGTGTGTGTGTGTGTGTGTGTGTGTGTGTGTGTGTGTGTGTGAGAGAGAGAGACCTATTTATTTATTTATTTTAGATTTTTTTGTATTTTACATTTTTGTCAGGTTGACTCGATAGTTAGTTTTTCTTTTTTTTTTCTTCCCTTTTTTTAAGTTTCAACATCTTGTTTATTTTTTAAAGCTCAACATCTCATTTACTTTATGAGGTCGTTGTGGTCACCTTTTGACCATATCCATGGAGTGGGGCCATCTACAGAAGTTGATGCCATGTACCTTTACAGTCTGTCTGGTTAGTACTATACATTTTGTCCTCGAGAATGATTTATCTAAAATATGAAACAGCTTTCGCTTTTGACCTATGCCCCGTTGGAATCCTTCAGGATGTGTTTGATTGGAATCTCTGGGGTTTCTTGGAAACCTTCTCAACGCAGACCTGATGTCTGGGACAGTTTCGGAAGACTTAACCTCACAATTGCAGCTGTGCGTTGTCTGCATGTACAGTATGTCACAATGGTGTTGTACTGTTTAGCAAGCACGTCATTCAGTTCCACATCTGCATTCTGCTTCAGTAGGTACATAAACATGGAATCCTTGAGGGCTGGCTTTGTTTTGATTAGATAAGACATAGATCTTGAAGTCAAATTCGTTTTTAACTTCATGATTCATGAGTCCGACAGAAGTTCAACAGAAATTAATCCACAGACACACAAGGTCACACCAACAAAACATTGATGAAATAGTTTTACGGGAAGTGTTTTTTTGGCTTAACGTTGTATTGTGTCTGTGAGATTATCTCTGGAGTATCTTCCTTTGTAAGTTTACGGTAAAAGGGTTCGGCAAAGATACATGGGTGGTTTCCGTGACCACAAAAAAATGACCAGATCGAGATTGGCCTTTTATTTTACTTATTTTTACTTTATCACATCCAGACATAAATACAGAAACATTTTGGATATCATTAAAAAAATAAAAAAATAAAAACATATCGAGGTACTCTCCGTAGAAACACAAATGAAATGTCGCCGAAAAATGAACATAAGCGAACATAAAACAAATGTTTGGCCGGTCAGCGTAGTTGTTGATAACCCCCCCCCGGTGATGCCGGATTAACGTCTCATGACGTCATGGACGCCCAACACTGCCGCTAACGGTAGCTGTTGTTTGGAATCTCCCATTGGTCTTGGAGGGCTTGGGTGGAATCGAGCGGGAAAATGGTGATTATTAACCAGACATAAAATGGGGATGAAATATATTTGCACTGTGCCAAGCGCAGGGCTTTCCACATGAAACTGTCAGCAGTTTGTAAAGGGACAACAAACCGTCAGCACCTTGACAGTGTGTGTGTGTGTGTGTTTAGTTCCTTACTGTTGGCAACGTGAGACTGAATTCTTGAATTGTACCGCCTGGAGACCTTGGCAGGGAGAGAGCGCTTGGGAGAAGTGTCTAATGTGAACAGAGACCCGTAAAAGAAGCAGCCCACGGTGGGAAAACATTAACATTTTCACCTATTGTCCCGATTGCTTGCGTTGTGCATCGGTGCGTGTACTCTGTCTGTTGAGAGTGAGTTGAGATGTGGACTGTAGTGGTCACCGCTTGGCTCTTCTGTGGGTCTGGGCATGGGTTTGTCCTATAAAGTGTGTGTGTGTGTGTGTGTGTGTGTGTGGGTGTGTGTGTGTGTGTGTGTGTGTGTGTGTGTGGCGCTCTCACAACATGTCTGCAAATGGTTAAAACACGGCCAACTGATTTATTTTATTGATTTTCCTGTTCTAGGGAACCACAGTCCATTACTGGTTAGTTTGGTCCCAGGAACATATAAAAACTCAGAGGTAATGCATTACATGACATGGGTAATGCAATGCCAATGCTTTTTAAGAAAATAGCATGTTTTTCAGGGTGAAGATTATTTGAAAGATTTCATTTGAGTCTCAATAATAATTTTTATTTATTTGTCATTTAGTTGATAGGGACAGATGCAGTGTACATAGACAAACTGAGAACAGCTGTCTGATCCAAGTATCATAATGTTAATATGCTAATGCCATGCTAATTTGCAACACCCGTACCGTAAACAAACAATGAAGTACAAATTAAGTTACTGAGTACAGTTCAACAAGGTGAACCGAAGGTAGAGATGAGTTCAACAAGATGCAATTAAACACACACTTAGTTAGTAACCTACCTACAGCAAACCACACATGAGTACAAGTGTGTTGATGTCTTGGCTGGGATTCGGTAGCTCTCTTAATAGTCGTGAAGTCTGTGGCAAATTTCAAGTGACCAGCTAGCAAGTTCTTTGACTTTCACTCCTTTCACAGAAAAAGCTGTCTGAGTGAAGGACGTTTTGGACTATTAAACTTTACAGCGGCCACTTGAAGCTGCTCTGGTGGAGCCACTGCAGCTCTGTAGTCTCGTGGCGTATTTACGCGGCGCACTTCGTGTTTACTTCAAATGCTGGTATCTAATACATGTGACGCGATTGTGACAGCTGTTCCAGCTGTCAATAACTCCCTTAATGTGTTGCGTTGTCGCGAGTCAGCAAATCTCCAAAACGCGTGGCCCCATTGTCAGTGAGATATCAAAGAGACGCCAATCAAACAGGACGAGATGCCGCTCTCGATCGATGAAGAACCTCCCGAACAACGGCACGCAGGAGACGAAGCGCCGGCTAAAATATCGACAAAATGGACGTGCGACTACGCATGAAAGGGGAAAGTCACCGCTAACAAGTCAAAACCAGCTACATGTGCTCCCGTGCCGCCTCTTCCTCCTGGGTGCTGAGTTGGGCCTTTAGACAGGAAGTGAATGTCGTGTGGGGAATGTGCTCCAGGCCCTCACCCTCTTTCTCTTTCTCCCCTCCGTTTCCCCCCTCCTCCTTCTTCTGCAGTTAAACACTGTGCTGTTGTTTCAGCTTCCAGCAGAGCTGCTCATGGCAGATGGCAGTCCCCCCCCCGATTCCAATGCGCATACTCCACGCACATCTCGTTTCCAGGGCCCGTTGCACTTAACAAAGCACAGGAAAATAAGTAGTGTGTGATGGGCAGAAGTGCCTCAGACCGCAAGTGGCAGCGCAACTGACGGTTTCCCCGACCCCTCCATATTTTGTTTTGAAATGCGGTCGGGATTTAAACAAGGCGAAAGCAAAAGGTGAAGCTGAACGGAGTACAGCTCGAGCACTGGCCGTAAAAATCTAAATAAATCTCTTAACGTGTAAAGCCAGGTACTGTCAGATGTTTGGCATCGCTCGTGAACTAGTGATGTTCAGCATATGGGACAATTAGCCAAAACAAACAAAACCCCCCAAAAATGATTTATTATAGCTTACACTCCCCAAACATGTGTGTATATTGTAAGCACTTTATGCTTTTAGATGCCGTGGTCCTTTCAATTGTAAAAGATGAATTGAAAATAATGTGCACGTTAAGTGTATGGAAAATATTTTGATTTTTAAAAAGAGAAACATGTAATCTACAAAGTATCTGAAACAACCTCAAATTATATTTTATCATCATCTATTTCCATGTGTGCCATTGGGTCTTACTGTACCCTATCTGTACCCTATCCTATGTAGCCTTACCCTGAACAGGGAGGCCTTTTGATAGGGGAACTGGTACAGCATGCAGGCAAACAGGCAGGCAAAACAATGCACTGTGACAAGACAGAACAACACCAAATGTCTTAATGAATTTCCATCCTCGACTATCCCTTTTTCCTTGGCAGATTTTTAAGGTAGTCTCACTCTCTCTCTTACTCTCTCTTTCACTCTCGCTCTCTCTCTCTCATATATATTCTTGGTGTGTAACATGCTGATACAATTAAACAGGTCCATTTGACTTTGCTTACAGGATGAATTCCTTCATCTCGGGGCATGAAGATGAAGTTTTCAGGAGCTCTAATACAATTGAGCTCCAGTCTGTGGAAAAACCTGTGATTCATTACTCAAGAAAATAAAACTAGGGAGTCTTATTTCAACAGTCAGGCGCGCGCTGGAGTACCCTGACCCATTTTTTTGTCTGCTCCTGGAACTGTAAATGGGCTGAAATTAATACCTGTTTTTCTACTTCCCTCACAGCCTTCTCTTCTTCGTCTTCTTCTTTTGTTTCTTCTTCTTCTTCTTCTTCTTCTTCTTCTTCTTCTTCTTCTTCTTCTTCTTCTTCTTCTTCTTCTTCTTCTTCTTCTTCTTCTTCTTCTTCTTCTTCTTCTTCTTCTTCTTCTTCTTCTTCTTCTTCTTCTTCTTCTTCGTTGGCCCATTACAAAGTGTGGATTTATAATTTGTCTGGTTTGTGGTCGCTATTCGAGAAATAATATTATTTTCTCTTTCCCTATCTCTGTTTATTTATAACAAAAGATCCAGACCGTGGGTGCCCCTATTCCGTGTGCTTCCCCCACCACAGCCCCATCATGCCGCGGGCCGCGACTGTTTATCCTGGGACAACGTCATTCTTTGATCGGTTGCTATCTTTCATTCAACATCCCAGAGAGTCTGTCTTTTCTCTTGCCGTTTTTTTGTTGTTGTTGTTGTTGCGAGGAACGGGGGCTAAAACGAAATAACGTAATCCTGTTAGGTGTTGTGTCCCGAGGGCGGCCGTTTTAAAAATACATCGGAATTCTCGTCGAGCGACGGCGCGTGACTCTTGTTTGATCGGACCTGTTAGCGGGGGCTGCTTTGGTGAGCAATGAATTGGCTTCAGTGAAATGCCGCCATGGCTTGCAGGACGGCTATGTTTGTGCTATGTTCTAAGTGCTATGGTTGAGATGGTAATGGATGGAGAATGTGCACGATCATGGCAATGGAGTGAGCGGGGGTAACTCCTCGTCAGTCAAGACAGTCAGACACAGGGGATCCACTGCGGTAGATAACAAGGTAACAGGAATGCACAGCTCTTGGGCAATCAGGATCCCAGACTGCAGATATCCTGCGCACCGTCGTGTTCTTGCAGCGGTGGTGTTCATTAACACATGGAAAGCAGTGGAGGCAGTTTGGCGCTCTGCGTGTCGAGTTAGTCGAATTGTCCAGATGATTTTGAGTTGTAGCCTTTGTAACCTCTGGCTCAGTGAGTCTAGCGTGCCTGATGGCAACATCTGGGACATGGTTTATTTATCTGACATCGGTGTTGCTTGGCAACCTCACTGACGTAGGGAAGCTGTTTCTTTTTGGGGGAGCAGAGCTGAGCCTTACTTCATGGGCCAGACTGCTCAGGTGCCAGAATGTTCCTCAGAACTCTTTGTGGTACCCTCTTGCACTAATTTAGCTCGAAACAGTGGTTCGAAAGAGACATGGATATAAAGTTAGTGAAAATAAAGAGTACAATTATTTTGATAAAAAAAATAAAGTACAAATGGAAATTCAAGGAAGCCATAGAAAGAGGTTGATGGTGGATACCCTCCCTCTTTACCTATTTATCCAAATGTTCTCAATCAAAAACTGTCCAGACTCTCCCTGTAAGTATTGCTGGCTGGGCTCTTTCAGTCCCAGCTGGTAAGTGGACAGCCTGTCTCCGGCAGCAGAAACCACTTCCCCTGAAGCCTACTCGCTGATTAGATACAAGTATCACTGCAGTCCTGGCAAAACCCCTTTTTCATGTATATATGAGAGAGCTATCTATCTCTCTCTCCCCACTGTATATATTATACAGCAGAGAGTTATTCAGTCGCTAACCTTCTTGCCTGCTGAGCTAAAGTCTGTTTTTGTTTAGGTCCCATCTTCGAGCTACTTGTTGTCTTGCAAGGAGATACATTGGCGTGTGCCAGACATTCATGGGGTTTTTCCCCCAAGAAGAACATGTTTGTGAATAATGAACCACCTCCGGAGCGATTTCTTACATTTGACATTGCATTTTGGCACCTAGCTTAGAGACGATCATCCAAACATGTAGGAATCCTCCATCGCTCGCTAATGTTTTGCGGAGCGGTTTTGGGTTGTGGATTCGTGGATGATGATGGATGGACCTATGGAACTTCATTCCACCCAACGAAGGAGACACAATGCATGCTTGCGTACAATTGAACTGCATCATATGTTTTACCACAGGGAACTGTAGTTTCACCGTAGACTAGTTGTAGTTCTTTCAACCCATGCCAGAGGGCCTTTTATTTGGCTCTCACCACTAATCTGCTCCCGTTCATAACTGCATGCAAGCGGGCATTGAATGGAGATTTGATCAACTTCAATAGTTTCCACCAAGAGGTTTTCAGAAAGAAAAAAAAAACATTCCTCCAGCCATTCCATGTGGCAGGCCAAGGTCAGGATAAATATGATGACAGATATTTCCTTCTCTGGATGATTTACAGCCTTTTGGCAATTTAACTGTCACAATCATTCATTTGTCTTTGTATTAATTTACAGATCTTTTATCACAATGAAAACCCTGATATTTCTAAACCCGCAGATCTTGTTGGCAAAAAAACGCTTGTTCAATTATGCCCATGTAAATGCTTTGTGGTACCACCGAGACTCAGCCAACCATCGCTGGTCTTTCTGCGACGCTAATTATTTCTCAACATGGTTTGCTTCGAAAAATCCGTTCTTGGACCACGGCGGTGGCGGTTGTAAGATTTGGCTGGTGCCCGTTGGACTGCCCTGTTTTGTCATGCCCAGGAGCTCCCGTTGGGCTCCACATGGCTTCACTACACTAAGCTGCGGAAGCATCATTAGACCTAGAGGTCTCATAGGTACCACATGTGCATGGTAAGGAAGCTGTCATGGCCGACGCATGTTGCTGATGGCTCCGGCTTGGCTCAGTCCTACAATATCTATATCCTAAATAATTATAGCTGATGTTTGCCTCTGTGGTATGTGGACATTATACAGACTGTTTATCAATGATTCTGTAAGCTGACGGATCTAATCTGGGAGCCAATTCCGATTGCGGCCGCGAACAAGTCAAGTAAAATAATGAATTTGAATACAGGTTTGACGCTACTTATATTCCCATTGAATGTGGTTTTTTTCGGACAGAGCTTTGCTTCACGCTCTTCCATGCTGAACAAAACCTTGACTGAGTGCTCATGTTTACATTCCTCTCTTCTGCTTTCTCCCCCTCTTCAAAACAGCAGAATTCCCCATTAAAGTCACCATATGCACAAAATAATGGCTACCAGATGCCAATGCATCTTACAGTGTCACCATCTACCCCCTCTCTCTCTCTCTCTCTCTCTCTCTCTCTCTCTCCCTCTCATGCTTTACTCACCGCCATAACTTGTGCGTCGTCAATTGCACTGACAGGCGATTGCCTGCAAAGCGTTGGCAGGCCATGCTAATGGGCGTGGACGTAATTAACCGCAGCATCCCCCTCACTGATTGCACTGCGTCATTAATAGACACTGTTGGA
>OMKQ01095759.1:0-5000 GCA_900302335.1 Phycis phycis
CGGGCGAACTCTGAACATGGAGGGAAGCATGGAACATAGTTGGCTCATAATCGGTTCTTAAGTTACAGTTTAGATGCCAAAGTGCTCCGGTTTAGTAACACAACAGGTTTCTGATTCCCCAGAGGAATTACCCAACGATGACTAAGTCATTGTTCACTGTTGGTTTTTCTTCTTCTCAATAAACACATTGCTATTTACACAAAACGTCACGTTGGTATTTACTTAAAACCTGGCAATTTGTGGAAATCAAATGTGGTTTGAGAGACAGGGTTTGGATCACAAATATGAGTATATATTGAATGAAAGTATTTCTATGCAGAATACAGCAGGATCTGTCCAGAGCCACTGGATTATTCACTCTTGGCAACATGCGTACGCGAGAAGGGATGGATGCTTTTAGCATGAAATACTTCATACATCATATCATATACATCATATCATATACATCATATACATCATATTCATCATAATTGCCCTCATGAAAGTACAGTGGGGACAAATGAACAGAATGGATTACCTTAGGATTTCCTTCCTTAGGATTCATGCCCCGTCTCCTGAGGGTGATAGAGGACACAATGGAAGCTGTACAGTGAGATGGAAGCCATTGGAACGGAGCCTTGACTGGCAGTGGGCGCAGGCCTCTCCGTGGCTCTCCATGCCGTCCAGCTGTGAACCACTGGCACTCGCTTCACGATGCCTTATGTTCTCACTGTTGGACGCGTTACTGTTCTAACCCTGACCTTAACCCCTGACCCTGACCCTGACCCCTGACCCTGACCCTAACCCTACGCGGCAGCCCCAACCCCTTGGGTTGGTGTGTTTGGGCAAGCCGAGTGTGGCGCTGGTTGGATGCTGTTGCTGAGGTGATTCTTCACCTTTCTTAGAGGTCCCTCCATCCAAGGGCAGCCGGGAGGCCGCCCTTGGATGGAGGGACAGGGACAGGGACAGGCCGTTCTCTTCTCTCAGTGGCGCTGATTTAACATGATGAGTGGTAGCTGGAATATTGTTTAGTTATGTTCCTTTACTGTCATTTACTGCGAATCCTCCCTCTGTCTCTGTCCATCATTTCAGCTCCTTCTTAGCTTGCATGCATGCCATTGTAGTCCATCTCCTGGTCATGTAACATCTCCTGGTCATCCCACACGACAATGGGCCCTAAACCTTGTGTTTAGTACAAGGTTCATTCACTCTGTTCTCTCTTCACTTTATCACAGTGCCTCTGGGGAATGAAACAAGAAAATGATGTGTGCGTGTATGTGGGTGTGTGCGTGTGTGCGTGCGTGTATGTGCGTGCATGCATTTGTGTGTGCGTGAGTGCATGTGTTTGTGTGCATGTGAGAGCATTCGCAGTTCAGAGCTATCTGTGTCTCTCAGGGCAGCGCGGGGTTCCCCGGGCTGTCCCAGGGTCGTGAGGTTCACTGCTGCACTGAAGCCGGTCTGCCGTAGCCCTTCTCTCCAATGGTGGAGGGTGAAGCTCCAGGGAAGGGCTGGCGACCTCAACTGCACAATGCTGAACGCGATCTGTCCAAAGCTCAGCCAGGTGGCTTCACAGGGCCTTCTGAAGCAGTAGACTTGCCTTTTTCATGCATACTTTTTGACTGTACAAAATGTACAAGAATGATTGTATAATTGAATTGTTCTGTTGTTACAACTCGTGCTAAGGCCTCCAGCTCTCACAGTGTGGAACTTTTTACGCTAGGATGAAATGCTGCCGAAGGCTTTGCACTACGAGAGAAAGACCCCTGGCCTGTCGTCATCTGACCCCAATTGTAGTGAATATCCTCTATATGCCTTTAGACAAAACGCCACAACATATACACACACACACACACACACACCCTAACCCTAACAAAACTAAGTAAGCAAAAGTGCTCTTCTGCTTAGCAGTTTCCTATCCAGACTTGCATTGATGTAGCTAAGGCCAAACTACATATCTGTAGTCAAGTACAGCAATAACAGACAGGGCAGGTGACCACTAGAAATGGTGAAATGGGAAGCATGTTTGTTGTGCTGGTGTGTATTTATAAAGGCAAATGAACCACTATGTCTAAACCTATGTCGTCTTTAAACAAAGTCTTTTTCCTCCCTCCTCCCCTCTTGTTTTCTGTCACCAGGTATGTGTGTGTGTGTGTGTGTGTGTGTGTGTGTGTGTGTGTCTCTCTACATACTGGGTGCATTGTGGCTGACCCACATCAGTTCTTCACTGGCAAGCTTTATGTCATATGTACCAACTAAAGCTGCCAGCTGAAGAACTGTTGTGGTTGGCTCTTTCCTGCACCACAAGATCTCATCACATGATGTTTCTTCTCGTCCTCTATCAAGGTGACTTCTGAAGCACACTGAGATGGATATTTTTAAGATGCATTTATTATGTATTTATTATCGTATGTTTTGTCATATGATTTGTTTGATCATACATAGGCCTAATAATTGTCTTGACAATGTCATTTTTATTGATTTTGATTTGTTTTGACAGTTACCAGTTTACAAGGTACTGAACAGAAGAGACATGCACTGTACTGATGCATGTTTCACTAACCTTTCATCGATGCACAATTCTTTAATAAAGATCACATCCAAGTCCTGATTGCTTTAGTTTTTCATTTGTATGCCTTGAGTTGGAGTCAGTGGTTGTGTGTGTTTTGTGGTCGTTGTTTCTTTGGCATCACATTGCCGTGGAAAAAGGCAACAGTGAGATAAGCACACATTCCTCTTGTAGGTGTAGTCAGAAACACCCTGCTAGAGGACAGACTCTAGAACCAGAAAGTCTCTTCTGTTTAAAGATCTCATGGTATAACCAGAAGGAGTCTCTTCTGTTTAAAGATCTCATGGTAGAACCAGGAGTCTCTTCTGTTTAAAGATCTCATGGTGGAACCCAAAATTGGGAGCTGGTGATGGGACCGACTGGAATTATAATGACAATAACAATTGTGATAAAGATCTTAAAAGGTGCTACACACATGAGATGATTTACCATGTATAATAAAAGCCATTACTTAAGATACTCTAAAAGCAATTGATTGTTATCAGTATTTAGCTGTTAGATAATACATTTTCCTATTTTAACCAAATAGATAAATGACCAATCAATACTGTAGGTGAAACATGATTGATCTGCAGCTTTTGTAGCACTTCTTACATCTCTATCCATTTTTCTTTCATCTTGGTTTTGTCATTATACCACTTTATATGAAAAGAAAAGCACAACGTGTATACCTGAGGCGCAAACACAACTGCACTGGAGCTGCTTCTCTGGAGGCTCCTGACTTCAGCGGAAGTGTTAGGGTTAAGTTAACCCCTGTAGTAGTGTTAGGGTTAGGTTAACCACTGTAGCAGTGTTAGGGTTAAGTTAACCCCTGTAGTGGTGTTAGGGTTAAGTTAACCCCTGTAGTGGTGTTAGGGTTAGGTTAACCACTGTAGCGGTGTTAGGGTTAGTTTAACCACTGTAGCGGTGTTAGGGTTAGGTTAACCTCTGTAGCAGTGTTAGGGTTAAGTTAACCCCTGTAGTGGTGTTAGGGTTAGGTTAACCACTGCTAGCAGGGTTAGGGTTAAGTTAACCTAACCCTGTAGCAGTGTTAGGGTTAAGTTAACCCTAACACTGCCCAGAGCACGATATGAGAGCGTGTCCCCGTAGCAGACTTGAACAAAGCAGAAGAATGTTCTAGAGCCTTAGCAAAACCAGATGCCCTGACAGGGCGCACGCTCTCGTCTGCACTCACTTGAACTACTAAATGGACCCAAGAACTCCAGCAGCTTACGTTCCCTCCCTAAATTGTCTTGATTCTTAATCATTTCCTATCCTAAGTGACCACATTTCATAGACCGAGATCCCTGTCTGCATCTTAATGTCCTCATACTCCGTGCCTATTTCCCTTTCGTTGAGACATGCTCGACCGACCTCTCTTATAACACCAGTTAAATGCACATGTTGACGCAGACAGACAGACAGTCTCATGGCCGAGTAGATGATCCCTGTGCTACAGCAGCACTGCAGGGGATCAGGCATTGAGCCACACTGATCCCAGGCCAGTGATCAGGTCTGATCCCAGGTCTGATTCCATGTCAGTGACCAGGTCAGTGACCAGGTCTGATCCCAGGTCAGTGACCAGGTCAGTGACCAGGTCTGATCCCAGGTCAGTAACCAGGTCTGATCCCAGGTCAGTGACCAGGTCAGTGACCAGGTCTGATCCCAGGTCAGAGGGCAGTGATGCCAGAGAAGAAGATGGAAACAAGATGGCCAGGGAGGCGAGAGCCAGACCCTGAAGAAGACCACCTCACGATCGCTGTGAGCCACAATGAATAACCATCAGAAACATCAGAAGCATCAGAAACATGAGAAACATCAGAACCATCAGAACAATCAGAAACATCAGAACCAGCAATCGTGTGTCTGCTGGGATTTTGCCTCCACGATTCCAGGGGCTCATCTGAATAAACGTTCACGTGAGCGTGTCTGAAATCAGAATGATTGAAATGCTTTTCTGAAAGTAACGTGTTTGCTATTGTTTAGAAAGGGATTACTCATGACAATGTGTTTCAAAACCTTTCGTGCCCGTGGCAAACACACGTTCTCTTACAAGGAATGTATTCAGGATGCTGTACACTCACTGTAAGTACAGCATGAGAACTCACTGTAAGTAGATACAGCATGAAAACTCACTGTAAGTACAGCATGAGAAATCACTGTAAGTAGATACAGCATGAGAACTCACTGTAAGTACAGCATGAGAAATCACTGTAAGTAGATACAGCATGAGAACTCACTGTAAGTACAGGCACCGTCGTTCTTTTGAATAAATCTTGAAACATTTCCCAGGACAAGAGAAGGTCCCTGAGCCGTCCCACAGCCTTTGAATTTAATACATTTCTCAGCAAAATACTTTACTATGATTAGTTATGACTTACCACTATTGCATTATATCACATGGCCTTTTCTGAAGATATCTTTTGAACTGAAAAGTGATACAAGTGATCATAGTACGATATATAGTGCCACCCTT
>OMKQ01095759.1:10000-11303 GCA_900302335.1 Phycis phycis
CCTTTGTCCTGCTGCTATGTTCTGGTATGGAGCTGAAAGGTCAGACCGAGAGGGGCTGACGGGGAGGAGCTTCAGTCAAAGAACCATCGAACCACAAAGACCCAAACACAAGAATAGACCCTAGGTAACATTATGGGTCAGATACACACTCATTCACCTCCAGTGAATACATGTGGGGAAAGAATGATGGAATAGCAATGATGTTAAAATAAAGGCCGAAAGAGAAAGAGAAACATGTGTGGTTGTAAGCTATTTGTAGTTATGGAATTAGTATTAGCAACGCACAACGTATCATTTTTAAGGGGTTAAATGCATGGCCATGATTCATAGCAAACACATTCCAGAAGGTTCGTCTGTCATTACCAAAGCATGACTTCACAAGATTCACAAGCTGCTCCTCTCAAGAATGCCTAGTCCCCCTGCTGGCCAGAGCGAGTACTGCTTCACTTGTTCAACGCCAATGTCGTCCGAACATAGACGATGCTTTGTCGCTCTGAATGTCTAGAATCCTAATAAAGATTACAGTATCGTATGAAAGTACAACTATCTTGATCCTGGGAATAGCACAAAGAATACAAAAATAGCACGTGTGGTAATGCATTGTCTATACAAACTCTGTCTCTTTTGGAGGGGATTTGCATGTCAATATGCTAATAGCCATTCTACCTCCATACGTCAACACCATAGATAGACTCTCGTGAACTCCAGTTCCAGATAGCCCCCCATCAACAGGTTGACGTTGGGGTTGTACACAACAGTTGCTGGCAAGGAAAACAAACTCAGTCGAGTCAAACAAGAGTCTAATGTCTTACTTCTTAGTGTGTATCTTCTGTGTCTTCTGTCGTATGTCGCTCTGTCTTCTGTCACTCTGTTGTCTGTCGCTCTTTCTTCTGTCACTCTGTCTTCTGTCACTCTGTTTTCTGTCACTCTGTTGTCTGTCGCTCTGTCTTCTGTCACTCTGTTTTCTGTCACTCTGTTGTCTGTCGCTCTGTCTTCTGTCACTCTGTTTTCTGTCACTCTGTTGTCTGTCGCTCTGTCTTCTGTCACTCTGTTTTCTGTCACTCTGTTGTCTGTCGCTCTGTCGTCTGTCACTCTGTTTTCGGTCACTCTGTTGTCTGTCGCTCTGTCTTCTGTCACTCTGTTTTCTGTCACTCTGTCTTCTGTCACTCTGTTTTCTGTCACTCTGTCTTCTGTCACTCTGTAGTTTGTTGCTCTGTCATCTGTCATCTGTCATATGTCACTGTCTTCTGTCGTATGACGCTCTGTCGTGTCGCTCTGTTGCCTGTCGCTCTGTCTTACCACA
>OMKQ01095761.1:0-10471 GCA_900302335.1 Phycis phycis
GACAACATATGCCTCCGACACTGTGTGTATGTGTGTGTGTGTGTGTGTGTGTGTGTGTGTGTGTGTGTGTGTGTGTGTGTGTGTGTGTGTGTGTGTGTGTGTGTGTGTGTGTGTGTGTGTGTGTGCACGTGGACATGTGTGTTTGTGTGTGTGTGTGCGTGCGCATGTGTGTGTGTGCCTGTGCGCGGCAGTAGATAAGAGCGAGGCAGGTCAGATGCCACTGAAGGATAATCAGTCGGCTCTGTGTGGCCCAACAGGACCCTGCTGTGGCACGGCTCCCGTCTGTCTAACTGGGTGGGCATCCTGAGTCAGGGGCTGCGCGTGGCCCCCCCCGAGGCCCCCGTGACCGGATACATGGTAGGCTTCCTCCCTCCGATCGACCGCGCTTCATCTATTTCATTTCCCTCACCGCCACGGTACCCTCGGCTTCTCCGTCTCGTGTCCTTCATGCGCGTGTCTTGTGTCTTCCCCTTCTTCAGTTCGGTAAAGGCATCTACTTCGCCGACATGTCGTCGAAGAGCGCCAACTATTGCTTCACCAACCAGCGCAACAACATCGGCCTGCTGCTGCTGAGTGAGGTGGGGCCCGGTGGGCTGTCTGCTGCACACGATGCTGTGTCCGTGTCAAGTCTTCATACGAGGGGTCCCCTCAATACCATTGTTTGTTTTTGTCGATTGTGCACCAGGTCGCACTGGGAGACAGCAACGAGCTCCTGGACTCGGACTACGAGGCCCAGAAGCTGCCTGAGGGCAAGCACAGCACCAAGGGCATGGGTCAGACCGGACCCGACCCCCAGAACTCCGTCTCCCTGTTAGTAGCTCTTTTTCTTTTCATCGGGTTCTTTGTTGGAAGAATGCATGCTTCCATTTTATTTAGTATTCACATATAACTTTGTATTTAGTTTGATAAAACTTGCAACATATTTTTCCTTTCCCCATCCCCCACGTCTCTCTCCTCACCCACTTCTCTCCTCACCCACCTCTTTCCTCACCCACCTCTCTCCTCACCCACCTCTCTCCCCATAACCCACCTCTCTCTCTCCTCACCCACCTCTCTCCCCATAACCCACCTCTCTCCCTCAGGGACGGCGTCACCGTGCCCATGGGCCCAGCATCGAGGACGGGCGTGGGCAAGGCCGGGTCCTACTCCCTCCTGTACAACGAATTCATCGTGTACAACCCCGCCCAGGTGCGCATGCGCTACCTGCTCCGGGTCCAGTTCAACTACACCTCGCTGTGGTGAGCGAGAGGGAGCGGCGCCCGGAGCCTCGCTGTAGGCGGCTCTGTTGGCTGTCAGCTGGCGAACACCGAAATATCGGTTTGGTTTTCTACGCGTGTTGTTCACGAGCGCAGCACCTGATGCGTGGCATGGTATGGTTTAACCGAAAAAAAATAAAACAAGCCGATAAAGAAACGGCCGCCGACACGAATAGACGCTTTTGATATTTTACCGGGTTTCATTTACACTTCTGAAACAAAACCAAGGAAGTTAGGTTTTTCACTTGTTCCGCAGCAACTGTGCTATTTCGATGCAAGTTACAGGATGGTAATTTGTTTTAACCGAGACTGTCTGATGATCTCCGAACATTGGGCAACCATGACTAATTAATCAATCACTGAAATTTTTAAAAGGTCAAATGGGGACTGTTTCAATGTCATGAAGCATACTATGCATACTGACCCATGTATGTTCTATTGCTCCTATAGTGGTCAAGTTTACAGCGCAATATGTTGATGCTAGAATGTTGCACTTTTTTGTATGTTGTACATATGGGTATTCTTAAGTAATAAACTGGGTCGGTCAGGGGAGGCAGGTGAGGCAGTTTGATTTCAATTATTTTAATAATTTTCTGAAGTAAAAAATGCTGAATTTGCGTGGCGCTTGCCTGTTTGTTTTTCAACACGTCATCAAAATAATGTTTGCAGAAAGAATTTTGGGTGGTGACGGGTAACGGAGGACAAAAATGTACACATTTAATGTCTGCGTGTGCTGTGTGACAATGTTCACCTGCTGATCGGACAAAAAACTGCAGAGAAAAAAGTCACAAGGTGAGGCAGACCAGTACTCTACCGCACCCTGAAGGGGGCGTACGTGAGCCGGCAGGTGCTTGATACTGCCAATTTAGACCATCTGCGCAGAGTAGAAAGATCCAATTTCAGCACGACAATCTCAGCACGCGCAAATGAGCTGCGCTACAGCGTTTACTTTTTTCTGCTCTTCTTCGTCCGAGTCCCAAAATGGAGGATTATATATCATCTTAAAAATTTCAAAACTGGACTATCACTCAAAACGGAAGGTGATCTAAAGTGAGCTAAAGATTTGCTTCAAACTGCGGTACAGAAGATAGCTCGCTCTTTTAAAGAGGTACGTACACCCGAAACGATTGGCTGTGTGGCTATCCCGCCAGAAACCGCCTTTACTGCTTTCCTTGCCTTTTGTTCTCAACTTGTGATAACGACTGGACTTACTCGGGATATTGTGAGATGAAAAATTTACCAAGAAGCCGCAACAAACATGAAGGATCTACCACTCGCATTCAAAGCCAAATGACTGAAAACGTTTGGAACGTCGAAGGATCGATTTGGCATTGAATGAGCAACGGAGACTAACCATTAGCATCCACAATGCTAAGGTAAAGGAAAACCTAGAGATTTTAAAAGACCTCATTAACGCAATCTGCTTGTTAGCCAAACAGGAGCTGGCATGTCGTGCTAACGATAAGAGTGCAAGCACTTCTAATTGAGGCAACTATGTGGCGCTGTTACATGCTTTTGCTGAGGAAGATAAGAGGTTAGCTAGACATTTAGAAACCTCCACTGTGTTTTCTGGCCCGTCAAACAATACAGAATGACTTAATTGAAGCAGTTGGTGATGTGATCAGAAATTATATTAAAAAGGAGATAATGCCTCATTTGTTGCTTTAGAGGTAGATTAGACCACTGTTTTTCAACCTTTTTTTAGCCACGGCACATTTTTTCTACATTGGAAAAATCTTGCGGCACACCTCCAACCAAAAAGGTTACAAAATAACACTAGCTTATTCCAGTATAGTCTAGGTCAGGGGTCACCAACCTTTTTGAGCCAAAGATCCCTGACCTCAGCCCTGAACAAAGGCAAGCTCTACCTTGAAGTGTCAAAAGAGAACCAAAGCCAAAATACTTCCAATTTAAGGCCTTTTATTAAGGCAAACGTATCGGAACAAAAATATCTCATTAATTTGAAATAGTATTTCAATTCATGCTTACATTACACAGAATACTACCTGCAAGTTCTTTATAGTTTGGTTCATAGCTGCAGATAGCCAGTCTGAGGCAGTCTGTGAGGTGAACATCAGTGAGGCAGCTCCTATACTTAGATTTTATTATTTTCATCTGTGAAAATGCCATTTCACAGAGGTAAGTGGACCCAAAGTAGGCACTCACTTTTGATGCACATGCAGTCAGGAGGGGAAACCTTTTTATGCTCACAAGTCCCCAAAAATCACTGTCCCTTGATCTTGACTTCAGTTCCACGTCATTTTGCAAATCAATGATCTCCATATCCACACCACTTTTCAACACAAATACCTTTTCCACATCAGTGGACTGAAATGGGTTTGAAATGAATGTAGTTCTGCTGCAACTTTGTCCAGATGGGCGCAGTACTGATCTGGGTGAAAAGCATCCTTGTCTTGGATGGCTTGAGACATTTTTTCCAGGTTGGGGAAATGTGGGGAAAAACACAGAGCTTGGCTTTGAACGCATTCACTGACGCTTATCCAGGGGAAAAACAGACCTGTTTTTCCCCTGGAGGTCAGTGTTGAGTGCATTCAGTTTCGCCATAAATCCCAGGTCAAGTAGCCACGCATCATTGGACAATTCTTCGTGCACCTCATTCCTCGTCAACAGAAAAGTCTTTATATTCGGCAGCAGGTCAACAAAGCGCTGTAGCACTTTGCCACGACTCAGCCAACGAACATCAGCATGGAGAATCAAGTCTCCATATGAGGCATGAAGCTCATCCATCAATGCCTTAAATAAGTGATGTTGAAGAGCTTTAGCTCGAATCAAGTTGATCAATTTGACCACCAATGACATAACGTGCGAAAAATCCAATACCTTCCCAACCAAGGCCTGCTGGTGAATAACGCAGTGATACGTCATAAATTCTGGAAAAGCGGGATCATTGCGGTACAGTGCTACAAAGCCCAATTGCACATCGCGCATCGCTGGGGCCCCATAGTGATTGCAACCAGTTTAATAATGGGAACCTTGTTGTCTTGGACATATTTTTTAAACTTATACTTAAACTTAAATATCCTCACTTCTTGTTCTGTCCTTCAAGTCCTTCATTCCTGGAAAACCATTCTGACGAACACAATGAGTTGGGGTGTGTCTGCAACATCCAGCTATTCATCCAATTGAACTGAAAAATATTCACAACGTGCCAAGTCCTTTAACACTTGCTGATCCACGTCCTCCGACAGTGATTCAACCCTTCTTGTCACCGTTGCAGGGCCGAGCGGGACGCTGCTGAGTGCTGCCTTGATGTCATCCTTGTTTTTAAAATCGTTAAACACTGCGTTGGCGACAATAGCCATAGCCTCTTTCATCAACTCGCCATCTGTAAAAGGCTTCTTGTGTTTAGCCAAAAGGTGACTTACTCGAAATGATGCTACTGTAGAAGCCTTAAGATGATTGACAGGTTTAACGAAAAGAGACTGCTGGACTTTTAGCCCCGATTTGAGCTCCAGGACTCTTTTTGCACGGATAGCACTCTTAGGTGGAAAGATGTCCTTGAACTTCGGGTGGTTGGTGTTGTGGTGCCTCTCCAGATTTCCTCTCTTACTCGGTGCTTGAGTTTGGTGACATAACATACACACGCACTTATCTTTCACTAACGTAAAAATAAATTATTCTTCCCATTCAGGATGAAAATGATAAGTTTTCGCCTTTTTAGCAGGTGCCTCAGCCATGTTATCTGTTAATCTAGGAAACCTTCCGTGAGAAACCTTCTGTTCTCTCATTGGTCAATAAAAGTTTTACTTATTTCCCCACAATCTTACTGGTCACTCTCACTACTCTGCCTGGTAGGCATACTGCTGGAGCTGATAAAAGAGCAAGATGCTCATGCTAACGTTAGCGAACATGCAAGAATTTGGTGTTTTTTATTTTTTTATTTCTCGGGATCTACTGGGAAAGTCCCAAAGATCTACAGGTCGATCGTGATCGACGGGTTGGCGACCACTGGTCTAGGTCCTGGGTGTGCCAAAATCCCTACCCAGGACGAAGTCCTGAAAATGACCACAATAGGTGACACTTATCACATTACAGGTGATATGGTATCTATAAAGGAAAAACCTTTTATAGATATCCTCATACATTTCTACCAGATTAATCTTCATATTAAGAGAAATACTTTTTGTATTACATTGTCTAAAAAAATATCTAAAATATGCAAATAGGGCAATAGACATTTTATATCCAACCTTGCTATTATCATTGGAACGTTAACTTGAAGTGAAGAATACAAAACGGCAGGTTTATTCCCTGTGTTGCAAGGTAAAACTTTCACAACAGAGTCCAGGTATGGGGATGATGATGAGAGCTCATTTAGTGATTTTTGCAACTATTGCCTCCCTTGCATTTGCAGTACTTGCAACAAAGGATACCAGCTACCCGACAGTCTGGAAATGAATGACCTGGGCTCTGACAGCTGCTGGATGACGACGTTGAAAGGCTTGAAGAAGCACTTTCCTGGACCTGGCCTTTAAAAATACACATACACAAAACAGAGACATAACATGGATGTTTTTATATTTTAACTGAACTTATATAGCCATGTTGATAACTGGTCACATCATGAACAGCAATGCTGAACTTACATTTCAGACTCAATGCAGCAACAAGCTTCCGGGCTTGTGTAGGCCTCAAGGCTGACAACAAAGCCTCTTCCTTAATAAACTGAAAGTCATCATGGGTCTCTATCCCCAGGGATTGAAGAGTTTCTTCCAAGATGTCCTTCGATACTGGAAGGTCAGGCAAGACCTCCGTGATGGCGGAGTGTAGAAATGGTTCGGTCATCTCTACAATTTGCATTTAAGACAAAAGGAAACATTACAGAAGTAGCTGATACATTTACTCAGGAACACTGTACATATTGTATTTATATTAGACACAACTCTAATTCCAATATGAAATGGGTTCAAAACTACAGTCAGTGGAGATTAAAAATAGAGAACCACTTAAGGCTATTCCATTCCATTCACCATTTCTAGCCAAATATGCTCAAAAGCCTGTCCTCCTAATTTTACGATAACTTAATATTTGTAACTATTCAAACATGGCCAAGATCACTTTAACAAAATGCTGTGTTTCAGTGGAATGACTGTTTCCATCAGTGATGTATGATGTTAATGGATATCAATCTACCAAGTCATTCGTTTTTCTTGATTGCTTTGATGCAGCAGGCAACTCAAACTCCACATTTTCAAAACCGTGCCAAAACATTTAAAATGTAACAAGTACAAGTGTATGAGCTCTTCCAATCAAGCATTACACAATGGACAACAAAATACAAAATACAGCACTCGAAACTGACATTGCTTGTCATTGTAGCCTATTACTGTAAGTAGCTTTCATGCCAGTGCCATTTGTTGTCAAATGTGCCTTCTTGCAAAGAATTGGATCCAGAATCAGAAATGCTTTAAAGCAAATTTTATTGATTCCATTGATTCGTTTTTTTTTTCAAACTGTGGCTGAAACTGAAATACTAAATATTACACAAAATACATGTAAACCAAAATAGAATCTATTGGAGTATAAGAAATTAAGAAAATAAAAATAAAATCTATTACAGTAAAGTATAAAAATCTATTACTGTAGTGAGGATACTGAGTATAAGAAATAGCCACTATTGATACGCAGTCTCTTCTGTCTTGACGATGGGGCCACATGGCCTCATCCACATCACATTCAATATCCTCTCTTGAAATGCACTGAGGGAAAGATCTTCTTGCATGCCTTATCCAACCTTGACATTCCTCTGCACATATTTCTTGGGCAGCAGCAGTCATTGCATTCAGCAAGGGCATCTGCTTATAGGGACGGTGATCATAAACCTTCCACCTCCAAGCACTGAAGAACTCCTCTATGGGATTCAAAAATGGGGATATGCTGGAAGGAACTGCATCATCATTCAAGGATGTACTGCAAACCACTCATTGACAAGGCGAGAGTGGTGGAACGCCACATTGTCCCAGATAATGACAGAAGAGTGGCATGCCGGGCCTCAACAGCCCTCTCTCCTTGGGTGGGATCAGCCTGTCATGAAGTGCATTCAGGAATGTTATGAGACGCTCAGTGTTGTATGGACCAATAGTGGGGATATGGCATAGGACACCATCATTGGAGATGGCAGCACACATGGTTATGTTGGCGCCCCTCTGTCCTGGAACTGTGATTGTGGCCCTGTACCCAATGAGGTTCCTTCCACGTCTCCTCACTTTACAGTGATTGAAGCCGGCTTCATCAACATAAATGAAGACATGATGTGCCCCCTCAGCTTCAAGCTCCATTATTCTCTAATTAAAATAAGGCAAAATGGCAATGAAAAGTGACTCCAGTTGACTCTAACTGCATGATATGACAAGACATTACAGTATACTGTAGTAATGTTTCCTTACCTCCACATATTGGCATCTGGCCTCCTTCACAACATCAGAGTTCCTTTGAAATGGAACTGTATAGAGCTGCTTCATGGCCATATGGTTCCTTCTTAGGATGTGGTCAGTGGTGGTCACGCTCACGTTAGTGTTCCTAAACATGCCCTGATCTGCGATCACTGCTGTCCTTATGGCATTGTTTGCCACAATCATGTTCACAATGGCGGCCTCCTGCTCTAATAATTCTAATAATAATTCTCCCTCAACCACCTGAGAATGGTAGCCTTTGTATTCTGTAAAGAATACATGTAATGGGAATGAGGAAACAATTACATAAAGTATATCACTGAAGATATTTCTGTATATACTGTACAGCAACATTACCTGTTTTCCTGTCAAAAATTTCTGACAATGGATGCAACAGTGTTTCTGTTTAGAACAGGTTGGACTCTTTGTCCGGCCTCTCTACGTAAAAGGCCATGGTTGATAATGTGATCAATAACAGTTGCCCGAATTTCATCAGAAACCTGAGCCCTTCCAACTACATCTTCACCTCACACTCGGACTCCTCTTTCTCTGACCCCTCTACCTCTTACTCTTACTCTCATCTGCCTTAGACCTCTTCCATCTATGTTGGCAAAGAACAACACAGACGCTGCACCTTTTAAGGCCTGCAGACTGATTGCTAATTGAAGATTTGTGTGAAGGAGTGTCAAACAGGTGCTTCAGTGATTTTATACTGATGTAGGTAGTTTCAAATAGTTAGGAACAGATGGTTTCTGTTTGGTTACCATAGCTAAAACAATGGAGTTTAGACTGCTTGAATGACGCCCATGTTAACTGTTCTGCAAAAGGGTGGGGAAAATGTGTCAATCCAATGAGAAAGCGTTAACACATTTGCAAGAGGTGTCTTGTGCTCTGCTGAGACAGTGATTATGAAAACCGAGTGGATCCCAATTTCTTTAAGCAGGTCAACGCAATCAAGAAAAACTAATGTTAACACACTGCATTCCTGTACTTTGTTGTGTCACAGAGTATAGGTGGTGTTTGGGAAGATGGTCAGATTTGTGTGTGTCCATAAGAAAATAGACAGTGGCATTATCCTTAATTAAAATGATGACAAGCTTCCCAAATTCCATGGACTCCATAATTATTCAAGACTAGGAAATCGCCCTTCTTGTATGATGTACATTTGGACTGAATTTCTGTGGAGACAATGGTATCATTTTCTGATAATCCAAATTCACTAACAGCATGATTGATTGTGTCACTGTAAAGGTTGTAAATAAAAGCACAACATTTATGGATTTGCAGAAGCACGCTGCATCCTGGTCCTGTCGAGACATATGCCTGAAACAGCTAATGCCTTTCAGAAAAAGTTAGGCAAATGTTTTTCAAATGCTTGGCACATCTCTTGAAATAGCTGTTTACTTTCGAAACGCATCATCCATAATCTGATAAGGGTGTCAAATTTCTGAATTAGTGAGGGATAATGTCTCATGTAATGGTGTTTTGGTTTTAGAGTACTCTCAGGAAACAAACACTTTCTTGAATCCAGATACTCTTGGATTATGATGTCAAGATAAGCTACCTGTGACAATGAAATATTTTGCGCACAAACCATATCGACAATATCTTTGAGCAGGAGAGTCAACTGCCACACACAGAGCCACATATGATGTCCTGCCCTCTCCCTCTCAACCAACCTACATCTCTGGTATGGAGAAGACCCAGCCTGTCTCCAGTGTGCAGCCCCAGCAAACCTCAAACACATCTTGGTGGGGTGTAAGTCCAGTCTAACTCAAGGAAGATACACCTGGCACCACAACCAAGTGCTAAAGTGCTTGGCTGCCGAACAAGAGGGAACCACCAATGCTATGCCTCCAAACTCCCAGACTACCTTCCCACGGAAAACAACCTTCATCCGGGAAGGGGAGAAATGGCGGACCAAGCCATCGCCTTCAGACTCAGGCCCACTGAGCGCAGCCTGGGATTGGGAAATGCGGACAGACCTCAGCCAGAGGCTCACCTTCCCACCTGAAATCGCAGCAACCAACCTGCATCCAGACCTGGTCCTCTGGTCCAAATCCTGTCGGCGTGTCTTCATCATTGAGCTAACAGTCCCATGGGAGGATGCCATCGATGAGGCATTTGAGCGGAAGAAGCTGCGGTATGCCAACTTAGCAGCTGAAGCAGAGGGGCGGGGCTGGAACGTGAAGGTGTGGCCTGTGGAGGTGGGCTGCAGAGGCTTTGTAGCCAGTTCCACCACAAGGCTCCTGAAGAAAGTAGGGATCAGAGGTCAGGCCCAACGGAAGGCAATCAAATAACTTTCCATTGCAGCAGAATGGAGCAGTCACTGGCTGTGGCTGAAACGCAGGGACGCAACATGGGCTTCCAGATGACCACGTGGTGCCACCATGCAACACACACCCAGGTCTGATCAGCCTGTGGCGGGCCAACCTCGGCAGAGGGTGTCTTGTGATAAGAGGCCGAAACATTCAATGAAGTCGGGGCACACAACTGAAGATGTGTCGTACTGGTGGCACCACGGGATCATTACAATGTCGAGTAGATTAAACTTATACCCAAACAAATTTAAGGAGTGGTCAGGGCGGCAGAGGACGCCTAGACAGGCTGTTGAGGTTAGCTGTAGACACAGCACTCCTCTCCTACTCTGCTTTCTCACTTTCTCCACCCACCTCTTTTCCACTTTCTATTCCCTTTGTTTCCCTCCCCTAGCGATAAGTGGCTGAAACATCCAATGAGGTAAGTATTGTGCTGAACATTTAGGGATCTTTAACAACTAGTCCTATTAAGAATTCTGTAATA
>OMKQ01095762.1:0-11598 GCA_900302335.1 Phycis phycis
AAGTGCACACACATGCACACGCACACACGCGCAAACACACACACACACACACACACACACACACAAATACGCGCACACACCCACACACACACACACACACACACACACACACACACACATACACGCACACACACCCACACACACACACACACACACACACACACACACACACACACACACACACACGTATACATGCACAATACACACACACCTCCCTCTGGGTAGAGGTAATGCACCGGCCCCGGTAGGTGTGACTCACAGGGGGGGTCAACGTGTCAGTCATGTGTACACCCGTCCGTCATCTCCGTCAGTAGCACAGGAACAAGAGCGTCCGAGTCGTCGCATTTGATTGGCTTTTTAAAGAGGACGAGTCTCGGAGGACGCGAGACGTCGCGGTGGGCCGAGGCTGGAGTCACGTGACCAGACCGTTGAGGTGGAGATTACAGGAGAATCGTAACAATTCCAGCTCCAATATCACCTGGACGTTCCAGTACAAACCTGATGGAATACACACTGCATACAGGCAGGATAAAACACCATAACACTCGCTGTCGCCAATTTATTGACACAATGATAGCTACATTTTATTTCTTATACAGCACCGTGTTCTTCCAGGAAACAATTAACCCCCCCCCACACACACACACACACATACACACACGTCACGCACACACACACACACGTCACTCACACACACACACGTACACACACACACCCACACACGCACACACACACACCACACACACACCCACACACCCACCCCCCCCCTCACCCCCCCCCACACACACACACACGCACACACACACACACACACACACACACACACACACACACACACACACAGACAGACAGACAGACAGACAGACAGAAGTACTTTAATAATTCCCGAAATTGCATTACACGCTACGTATTTGTGGATTTGTGTGTGTGCTATGCTTGGCGGTGCTCCAGAGTGCTCCAGAGGATGTGGACGCCACAGATGACATCAGACGCTAATCACCCTGCTGCCTCACGCTCCTCCATGTTGACATCCTGGGAGGGAGAGGAGGGAAGCCACGCTAAGCATGTGGCTGATGACCATATGGGTTAGTTGGTGTATTTGTAGTATTTATTTAGTGTTTTTAATAGGCCATTTATCATACACAGTGTAGGCCTACATAATACAGTGAGCTTATTTGTTTCAAAGTATTACATATTGTATATATTGTTCTATTAATACATGAAAAAACAACACAAAAGCAATATGTAATGGCTGTGGTGAAGTAATATTGTACAGCGTTAACTAACAGGCATTTTATCTGTTTATCTGCATGTTATCACCTTGAAATCAATCAGCAATCTGCATTTAAATTAAAAAAAAGAAAGAAGAACTTTGTCCGTGTTTCCCTGAGCTGAGCACTGGCATCAAGCAACAACACATCTTTGGAAACATGCACCTGTAAACCCATATTGGAAGTCAGTTTCTTGGTACAATGTTTCAAATAGATTATAATAGGCTCTCACATACACACACAGACAGACAGACAGAAGTACTTTAATAATATTATGTGTGTATGTGAGAGCCTGTGAGTGTGTGTGTGTGCGTGCATGCATGTGTGCGTGCGTGTGTGTACGTGTGTGTGTGTGTATGTGTGTGCGTGTGCGTGCCTGTGTCTGTCTGTGTGGGCCAGTATGCACGGTGTCCTAAGACTGGTCATTAGCTGGCCTTTCAGTGGGAGATTCAAGATTCATGTATTCATCAGAGATGTCTTTGGGTGGTGATGGAGGGCCAGCAGAACCATCCAGATGTGGTCCATGTTTACCTTGTTTGTTACAAGCCCTGAGTGTGAGGACACACACTTTACCAATCCATGGGGAACAGCCTTGTTAGATAATGATGACTGCACCACTTTCTGTGCACTCAGCAGAAATAACTGGGGTGGAAAGAGAGAGAGAAAGAGAAAGAGACAGAGAGAGGGGGGTGAAGGTCAGAGAGAATGAAACAGATGAGCTAGTAGAAAAGTATGAAATATAACAGATAGAATCACGTGGAAGTTGGTGGTTGAAGAGCAGAATGGTTAAGTTACAAAGAGGGGGTAAGAATGAAAAATTGTAATAAATGTTTCATTGAATTTCTTCGAAAGGGCATGCAGAGCTAGTTATAACACCTGACGTCCAGCAGATGTCACTGTGGTAGCAGAGTTCAACAACAACGTTCCACCGAATGTTCAGACTGCTTTCTTCCATAGAAGAACTACGTACTAAAACAGGGAATAATAGAACCAGATACGTAGAACATGTCAAAACGTTTCAATTGAAATGGAGATGGCACATGTTTTTTTTACAAGACATAACTGGTTATTTGAGTACACATTATTGTCAATTTGATAAGCTTGGCCAATTGATTTATTTCGGGTGTTGGATATGCAAATGGCATACAGATTATATTTACTATACTTAAAATAGAACATACTGTCATATTTCTACACACGAATTCTCATGACACAGTTTATACATAAGAACATCCAAAATGCCATTAGTGTGTGTGGTTGTGGGAGTCAGTATTATTGCAAATTGTGTGACTAAATGCGTCTACATGTGTGTTCTACCACTTTGATATTTGATACACACACACACACACACACACACACACACACACACACACACACACACACACACACACACACAGATAGAGAGATAGAGAGAGAGAGAGGATGAGAAAATGAGAGAGAATGAGGGAGAGAGGGGAGAAAGAGACAGAGATGACATGAGCTCCATAAATCAGGAGGAATCCATTATACAGTCACTAGACCAAGTCACTAACCACCCATTGATCCAATATTGAAGGTGCCAGCAGGGAAATGCACAGCTCATCTTAAACAACTAAATTGATCTGGGATGAGATTACTTTGCATATTCCTGTTCATTGAAGCTATCTATAGATAAAATCACCTCTCACAAAGCGATCAACACTAATACACTTAGAGGAGACGTAGACTGTAGCTAATGCGATTACTGTCAGCACGTGCCACTGCGATGTTGACACAAACACACACATACAGGCACAACACAGAGCATTCAACTGTAAACAATGCTGACAATGCTGTGGTTCTCAGGGAACCCCTTTCCCGTTATTCATGCCCATTTCCCCAAGGAAGAATGATAGAGAGTAACATGATTTACCATGGAAACTTGAATGGGCAAAACAAGGTGCTGAAGAAAGTCCTGCCTTTTTAAGTTGTGTGCGTGTGTTTACATTACACATGATCACAGTTACAGTGATGGAGAAAGAGATTGTTTTCCAGTACATGTGATATTTGACTCTACTATTACACACTGCTCTCTGCGTCCCTCCAGCAGCCTGTAGACCAGGCAGCTGGGAGGACATCCACACAGAAAGGCTCAAGTGATCATGAAACAGAAGGACTCAACCGTCAGATTTTGTTCACTGTGTTGGTAAAACATTTGTTCATATGGCAAAATACTGGCGTTTCTTGGCACGGCTACAGTCTGCATAAGGAGGACATTTTCCAGACGTGTTCAATCTGTTGAATGATCAAGATGGCGGTCATGGCTCACTGGATGGGGATTAGGTCGAGAGATGGGCCTTAGCAGAAATCTAGTGCTGCTCTCTGTTTAATTGTGCACTGACACACAAAGGTATGGTCACACACATGCATGCACACACACACACACACACACACACACACACATACACACACAGTAGTATTCACACAATCACACACACACACAAACACACAGGCACACGCACACACCTCTTATCCAAATGTAATCTTCTTTCGATGTAATTGAATTCAAATCCACAGTTGCAGCCCTAGTCTTATTTCATGCAAAACTCTTCCCCTCCTTCTCCACAGACCTCACTCTGCCTATATCTGCACTCTCTAAAGCATTTGTTTACAGAGTCAGTAAAATCTAAGTTGCGTTGGAGGCTTCATTGTCCTGTACAACTTGGCCAACCTTCCACCACCTTTGGTGAGTGGAATGTTTGTTTGAGTGGTTAGATGTGATGTGACGCATTGCAGGAAGACTGAAAAGAACACTTATCTGTATTTTTCAACTGGACCCTATTCCCATCATTTGGAGATCAGACAACACTTTTTGAAACTGCAATTGTAGGACTTATGCAGCCATGAAACGAGCAATGTGACGCTATGGGGAAATTGCGTCCTGTCAATCAACGTCCTCTGGAAGTGCTTGTTTCTGCCACTGACACTGTGCTCTTCCAGCAACAGCTCAACTCAACTCGCTCAACGCTTTTGCTCAATACTGGACCAATTTCAAAAATTGTCCACATAAATCACAGAGACAAAAATGATAGGGAAAAAAAGGGTCCAGGTTTAAAACGCTATCCTTTCACTGGAAGAAGAGGGGCGACACTCACTCGTGTCCACCAACACCAACACCATTTCCATCATGTCGTATGGGACCTGCTCAATGGACTCAATGATCATAAGTCCTCACTCTGCCATTTTACCTTAACCCTGAGGTGATCAATTATGTTAATCATGCTACCCATAATTCTAACCCCAGGGGTCTTTTATACAGCCCCCACCTCCACGCAATCTCTCATCTACTCCATCATGAGGTGCAGCGATCTCACCTATATGTCCCATGGAGGGAGGAGGGAGGAGGGGGCAGGAGGGGGATGAACATGACTGAGTGAGATTTGGAAGGCTGGGCACAGGGAAGGTGTGTTAGTGCTGGTTTATGTGTGTGTGTGTGTGTGTGTGTGTGTGTGTGTGTGTGTGTGTGTGTGTGTGTGGGGGGGGGGGGGGGTGCAGATAAAATGGTGGGGCTGAATCCCAAGGGTGGCAATATGGGGGATTAGGAAGACGGATTGTACCTCAGATGTCACCAGCCGCTGTGTTCCACCACGGATGGATGACTTCAAGTTGGGCATCTCGTCCACGGCCCGCTTAGCTCCAGAACCCGGTTCCCCCTGAGCTCACAGCAGTGTGTTTATAGTGCCGGGCTGGCAGGACATCTCTGTTCTGTTTGTGTGCTTCCTTTTCTTTCACACTGAATAGTTAGGGAGCCCACAAAATAGAAACAAAATGTAACAAAGTCTGGTAATCATAAGATACATTACGCCACTAGTATGAGGAGGTTGAAAGGCACACTTGAAGAAATGAGCTTCATCGTAAATGGAGTAATTTAAAAACAGGGGTATTCCCCCCTGGTTAGACTTGCCTGTGGTTGTTCTGTAACCACCATGAGAACACTGCTGAACTGTCTGGACAAACACTGAAACTCCGAGCTGAGAGAGGAAACACTTTAATAGCCTTCAGCGCCAACAACCATCAAATGGTAACTGTGGAGTGTGGAGGGCCGTTTTCTGATACTGGTTCATCTAAACAAATCTATTAAAATACAAATATAGAAGTGTTGCAAATTGTTCGTCGATAATTCATTTTCAACTCCTTCTGTTGATCAAAACCATTAAATCCTTCCAACTTGCGCATAACTCTTCCACAAACTTGTTTAAGTCATCGTTAGTCTACGTGCATCTACATAATTAGTTACACAGGCAGACGTGTTTAGCTCAGTGAAGCTTCAATGTTTGCAGGCAGTTCTCAGTCCTGTGCACACAGGGGGCTTCATCTTACGATAGAACAACTGTAACAAGGCACCAGCACTGTGTCTGTTCAGCTTAGGAAAGCTTACAACTATATACGTAGCCTAAACCACAATAGTATCTTTATTGCTCACTGGGCCATTGCAGCATTGACACTGTTTGCTTGTTTTTTTTGTGTGTGTGTGTGTTTTGCTCTGTGAAGATTTTAATGTTGTGCTTGTTACATCATAGCAAGCGGATTAAAATGAAGAATTCCTCACCTTCTGCCCTTATGGTGTCTTCTGCCGGTGTGATCGCCTGTCCTGGACCAATTAGTTCCACCCATGCCCAATCACCCTGTCCTGTGTTCTCCTCCATTACAGATCTAGTTTTTCACTCTGTGTACTGAACCCATGTTGCAAGTAAAGACTTTTTCTTGAATCTACCTGCCTACCGGGACTCAGCGGATTCTGGCCTGTTCTGCTCTTTGTGGCCTGCTCTTCGAAGCCCAGGGGAAGAGGATTCATCAGCAGGATGAACAACTTACCTTGCTCCATCAGGATATAGGGGAAATGACGAGGAGACACAAGTCATGAAGTCATGGTATCCTTCAGCCTTCGGATCAGTTACCTTTTCAATCAGTTACAGAGGTTGCAGCCTCTGTAACTCTGTAAGGAGTGTCCTCCTCCTCCACCTCCTCCTGCACTGGATTGGGCTGCGGGTCCAGCGCCATTGCCCCCATCAGCTCCTAGCCTCCCTTTGCCCCCATCAGCTCCTAGCCTCCCATTGCCCCCATCAGCTCCTAGCCTCCCATTGCCCCCATCAGCTCCTAGCCTCCCTTTGCCCCCATCAGCTCCTACCTTCCCTGTCTATTTTCTGGCTATTCCAGTAACTGTCTGGCATTCCTGGTCCAGTGTGGTCTCTATTCTGAGCTCCAGGCAGCCTCCTACCCGATGGACTGCATTAGAAGGTGTCCCATCTGTGACTCTTAAGAGCTCTTTTCATAAACTGGAACGTTCATGAGAAGAGCTCTTTCCAACACACCATTCCAGGACGTGAGGGCCACCAAGCATCAGTGGGCCTACAGCAGGGCAGGAGAAGAGTTTTGGACGATACCATTGAATTCGGCACCCCAACAGCTGATAGCAGCTGGAATCATTCAGCTCTGTTTGACACTTCCCACCATGGACTGTCTGACCCACATAAGAACCAGTGAGCTCCCCAAGAATTGCCTGCAGAACTGGACTCCCTAATTTCTTTGGCTATATTCACCCCCACACCGTGCTTACAACTGTGTAATATTCTTATGACCCAGAAGCTCTCCGCTCAAGGAGGGCTCTGCTCTCTCTAAGCTCCTGAGATGGCGCTGGATTCTTCTTTGCGGGCAAAAAATAGAAGACCCCTCACCCCTCCTTCAACTACCGGGGTCTGAACAACATTACAATCAATCACCCTTTCCTCAGCCTTTGAACTATTGCGAGATGCAAGATTTTCACCTGGATAAATGCTTATCACTTGGTGAGAATATGGGAGGGGGGCGAGTGGAAAACTGATATCTCACGAATATCTCTTGATGCCCTTTGGTCTCCCAAATCCTCCAGATGTCTTTCAGGCTCTGGCTAATGATGTCCTCCGAGATATGCTCAAACTATCTATAGGTTTATTCGGATGGTATTCTCATCTTCTCCCAGGATTAAATAACTCACGTTCAACATGTCCAATATGTCCTCCATTGCCTTGTAGACAACCAACTCTTAGGTTAAAGCAAAGAAATGTGAGCTCCATGTTACTTCTGTGTCTTTCCTGTGTTCATTATTTCTGAAGGGAGAATCAAAAATTGATCCAGCAAAAGCAAATGCTGTCTCAGAGCGGCCCACTCCAGTCAACTGCAAACAGGTGCAAGGTTTTTTGAGGATTGCACATTTTTACCGACGCTTTATCGGAACTTCAATACTGTGACGGCCCCATTGCAGGCATTCACCTCTACCAAGATAACATATCAGTGGACCTCTCACGTTGACCAGTCCTTCCAGAGATCAGAGGAGTGTTTCCCCACAGCCCTGTGTATCGGCCAGCAACATCGTTGGTCTCAAACACATCTGTGGCTTTCCCCAACGCCATCCTGGTGAGCCTGGAGCCGTCAGGAGCGGCAGGCCTTAGAGGTACTGTGGGTACAGTTACAACCCAGTCTCCCATCTAAAATTATGCTTTATTGTTTCTAGTTCTAGTTAGGGTTAGTTCTAGTTAGGCTAGTTCTAGTTCCCCCAGGAGGAGTTGGAAAGCGTTGCTGGTGAGAAGGACGTCTGGAGTTCCTTGCTCAGCCTGCTGCCACCGCGACCCGGCCCCGGATAAGCGGTCTCTTTTTAACACAACGATGATGACGATGATGATGACGATTGTTTCTAGTTCTTAGTATTATTTTCTGTTTTATTTTGAAGGTACTCACCTCTTGCCTTGTTTCTGAATTCTTCACTTCCTGCCCTCTGTGATCACCTGCCCTGGCCCAATGTCTTAATCTGTGTACTGAACCCATACTTCATGTAAAGAATTTTCTTGATTCTACCAGCTTTATATGTTTACTTGTGCATTCCAGTCCACTGTCTAGCATTTAAGTATTAATTAAAGGCAAAGGAACTCTTTTTACAGGGTTCGTAAATTAGTAATTAACAGATGCAGTGGTGATATTGCAGGACAGAGTCATAACCAACAGTGAATGAGGCTGTGGTATTTGATGTACATACAGTAGGCCCGTTATGTTTGCTAACATAACATTAACTTCAAAACTAACCATTAGATGAGTCAACGACCCAAACAGCTAGCACTAGCAGTAGCTAACTTTATATGGTGAATTCAATCGTGGGGTAGCTCATGTTCATGAGCACGTTGAATGTTGTTGTAACGTTATCGTGTAGTAGCACATCGTAGTGAGGAAGATCAATATTGAAATATATCAAGTGACAGGCAACCCCAAAACACACACTGTGACCTCATCTCTCTGGGTTTGGACATTGGGATGGTGTAAGTACGCAACTCAACAAAATAAGGCAACACTTTGACAAAACAGAGCGCTCATGTAAATCCATACATTTGACATTTGTGCATTTATGTATAATTGTGTTGCTACGTCGGTAGCACCAGCCACCACCATCCCTGTTAATTGGGAGGGCTTCGACGTCGCTGTTGATAGATAACAGATTTACCTGCAGAATGAGTCCTCTGAGACCACAATGTTCTTAAACAGATGTTTTTGAGGTGGACAGTAATCACATAACAGAGGGTAGAGCGAATAGTATATGATCATGCATTCCGTATATGAACTGTATGTATGATCATATTCATATGACCCCCTGGACAGCACCCCTTCAGGATCAAGTGTTTGGTCACAGCATTAATCAGTCTAATGAGCTGCAGGGGATGCTGACCTGGAGATGAAAACACATGAAAGATATATCAATAATTACTAACAAACTGTCATCAGCCCTTCTCTCCCTTCTTATTGAAATGAATCCGGTTCATTTAGCATTCAAGCATGTCTGGTGTCATGATCTAACAAACCCCATCCTTGCCTCACAATGAGGTTGAGGTTGAGTGTTGCCACCTGGGCTCTAAGGTTCCACCCTGATGTCCTCCATGTTAAATCCCCATTGAAAATGATTCTATCAGTAACAGGGCTTGCATATCATGATATCACATCACAATGACAGCCTCTGTTTCGGAGGTTGAGAAGCCTACAAATGGCATTGGTGGAAATTCGTTTTTTTTTGTCATTGTTTAGTAATTAACTCTTCCAAATGAAGCCTTGTGACATTCTGACCATTCTCATCAGAACACAATAGTGTAATGAAGGACACTTGAAATGCACTGCTCTAGTGTTGGGTCCCTCCTGTTCTTACCTCTGGTCATGTCAAAGATACAAGTACTCCTTCCACCATCAGCACCACCACCTCTGCTCCCTGCGTGGCATCATTATCAGTCCCGTGGCCGCGGGGTGACAGCTGCCTGTGTTGTCACTCTAACCAGGCCGCTTGGCCCCTCCTCGTACCCACGGCCAGGCGCTTTGCTTCGCCTGACCTTTCGCCGGCGACGCAGCATGACAGGACGTGTTAGCGGTGACGCCGACCTCGGGGAAGATGACATGGGGCTCTGGTACAGTTTTGGAGACTCTCCCATGGGTATACTGTGTGTGTGTGTGGGTGTGTGTGTGCGTGCGTGTGCGTGTGTGTGTGTGTGTGTGTCAGTGTGTGCTTTTTGTTGTTTGTCTCTCTGAATTGCCTTCGGTTTTGTGCTGAATTTTTCCATTGGTTTTTTTGGGGTCCAATTATTACTTATTTTGGTTGATTTATTGAGTGATTTCTAAATATTCAGGAGCATGATGTTATCTTATATAATCACATTTCTCTATGTGGATATTGGATATGCACAGTGTCCATGTAATATGACACTCAGATCGAAATGTCAAACATACAAAACATTTATAAAAGCATTTACATTTCAAAAACCTGGAATCTGGTAAAGCCAACCACAATTATTTGTATGCTTTGGAGCAAATCCGCAACTGCTCCATCAGAAAAAATCTGCAAGGAGAGAGGACTATTTTTGCTCTGGTGGCAGAAACTGCTTCAAAGCTGGAAAGGAAGGCAATTTAGTGAAGCGTAGCAGTCAGGTGTGACAACCAGGGACTGGTTAGTCACAGGTTGGACTGATTAGTCACAGGTTGTACTAGTTAGTCAGCTTGTACTGCCAACCAGAAGCTCAGACTGGGAGATACCATGATCTGGAGGTTGGTAAAAAATAAGATAAGATTACACAGTACTTTATTCATTCCAAATGGGAAATTTGGGATATTTGTTTGGAATGAATTTGGTACATTCAATGAAAACATGGTGGTAATCAATTAGGTACATGTTATAGGTATAATAATTTCCCTAAAGCTGCAACTTAATGGTAATGAAATTGTATCCCTCTGTACATATATTTACATTTACATTTAGGGCATTTAGCAGACGCTTTTATCCAAAGCGACTTACAAAGAGTACATTTGTCATCAGAAGGCGAAACATTGCTGCAAGTTACAAACACATTAAGGAGGTGACGTTGAGGAGTAATGGGTGGGTTCTTTACTACTAAACAAGATACCATGTGCTTCTACGTATGTGTGGATGTGTACACGCTGGCTTTGTGTGTGTGTTGGAGTGGGAGACTGTGTACTACTGCTGTAGTCGGTACATGGAGGATGCCAGGGAGCCAAGGCCTCTGGGGCCTTCTCTGCCCGCTCCAGTCCACACCACGGGCTGGCCTTCTATTCTAGGATCCTCTGCTGGAAAAAACCATACCGTCACTATCACCAGTGCTGCACTTCAGACACCCAAACTCCACAGTGGCAGATCCACTGTGTACTGAGGAGGCTGTGAAGGGCTGTGGAGAGACAGGTAGAGGAAGAGGAGGAATAAAGGGATACATAATCTATGTGTCTTCATACTTTACACACACGCAAATGCGCTCACACGCATGCATGCACACGTGTGCACAAACACACACACACACACACACACACACACACACACACACAAGCGGTGAGCTTGACAGCCATTTGCTATTCATTATCTATGCTCTTGTTACAATGTAAGATCTCAACAGCTTTGGCATTAATGTGTGTGAACCGAAGCTCCAATTGAAGAGAGAGGGCGAAAAAGAGAGAGAGAGAGAGAGAGAAAGAGAGAGAGAAGGGGGTGGGAGGGAGAGAGAAAGCACCAGTGAAAATGTAGAAAATGAGTTTGAGAGGAACGGGTGAAATGTTCCTCAGGCCATTTGATTCGTTCAGCTAGTAAGCTTTAATGTCACCACCCACCTATTGCACTGGAGCAGCCATCCAGTAAACAAAACATGCTCCCAGTCAGTCAGCCAGCCAGCCAGCTTTCTCAAATGAATGGTTCTCGGTGCGCAAGGTTTGACATGCTGTCTGCTGGCAGGTGTGTGACGCACCTTCACACACTCCCCTGCCCAGGGAGTGCTGATGGGAAGTGGCAGGGGCGGAGGTGTGA
>OMKQ01095765.1:0-12062 GCA_900302335.1 Phycis phycis
CTTACTAGGCTCAAAACATACTTTACTCATAACTGCATACTCTACATAGTATTATATATTATATATTATATCACAATTATTGAAATTATTGTAATTCTGTAATCACAACATCTGTAAATACATATATAGTCTGTACATAGTCTATCATCATAGTAATTATAGTTCACACTTGTACATCATAGCCATAGCCTGTTTATAACTGTATATACTGTAACATACTGTAACATAACTATTTAAATCATGACTGATGCACTTCTGGTTAGATGCTATCTGCATTTCGTTGTTTTGTACTTGTGACATGCGCAATGACAATAAAGTTGAATCTAATCTAATCTAATCTAAACTTGCTCCCCGGGCGCTGAACATAGCAGCCCACTGCTCCTATGTACCATAGGATGGGTCAAATGCAGAGGACACATTTCATTCCCATATCAAAAAAATACTGAGAATGACCAAAGTTGAATCTAATGTAATGATGTGGTTGACGGTTGGTTTGACATTCCAGCAGCGGGATCCAAATGTTATGAACACGAAGCAGATCATTGTGTCTTCACTCTAAAGTCAAGGCTCAGATGTTGTCATATATTAGCTGGGGTGGGGGGTATCCCACCCACTGGAGATACTTTTATCCAAAGTACCAACACAGTCTCCCATGGCTACAGATAGAGCCAGGTCATTGTGCCAGGCATCAGGGGCTTTAGACATGGTGAGCCTCTCTCCTGTCTGCTGCTGTACCCACGTGTTGATGGACAGTCCCCTGCCGGGAGCCGGTGGCTGCTGGACCGTCATAATTGTCATAATAAAACATTAATACAATGAGATGTATCCACACAAAAGTAGACATGTGGATTAAAACATGTATATAGTCTAATTTAGCTATTTTGTATTCAATGTTATTCATTTTAAAGATCATTCAAACAATTCTCCATTTCCTCATCCCCCTCTCTGTCCCTCCAGGCCTCTGTCCCCCACGTGGCCCTGCTGGGCTCTGGAGGGGGCCAGAGAGCAGCCGTGGCTCTCCTGGGGTCCCTCCATCAGATGGAGCAGGACCACCTGCTGGACACCCTGCTCTACATGGGAGGGGTGTCTGGCTCCACATGGTGCGTGCTAAAGTAAACCTAGTCTACTGACAGTTAGCCTGATGCTTGCTCTCCTACTTCCATAAAGTGGCAGATCAGCCTGAATATGTAAACATGAGGGGTAGTCGACAAAATCTTCTGGCTTTTTCGGCGTATGTCTAACAACGTAGTTGAAGTGCTTTAACACTTCCTGGATACACGGATGGCTCCTCGGGCCCCTGTCTGATTGGGCAGCTGCTTGTAAAGCTGCATCAGAACAGTGACCATGGAAACAAAATGAGTGAGGAAAACATCTGGAGATTTATCTGGGAGCACAACACCAAGCATCAATCGATGGACTTTCGGAATGCTGCAGCCCTGCAGTGTGCCGCTCACGAGGCTTCCTATTGGCCAGGTGTACCAGTCAACACTGTGTTCCCCCCTGCCTGGCTTCTCTTACATTGTGTAGTTCTACTTTTCAAAAACACAGTGACATGCAGTACATTTTTTATTGATACAGTAATGATGACAAGCAATGCATGAATTACTAAAACACAGTAAAGAAAGTCAACTAAAACTAATTCAAAGCAATTCGGAAAAAATTTGTTTTAAGTGGAGAATTTGAAAGAAGAACCAGAGCGACTGAACACTGCAGCAGGTCCAGAGTCCTGACTGTGACTCCAGAGTCCTGACTGTGACTCAGAGGCGCGGTCTCCTCTGGCCTTTAGCCTTGACCTAGGGGTTACTAACAGTCGGAGGCAGAGGGATTGAACGGACCCCGAGAGTGGTCATTACAGCTCAGCTGACCAGTGACAGCTTAGACAGGAAGGGAACTTTAGATGTTGGGTGGAAGTTATTTAAACCAGAAGTGGTTGAACATTAGTGGATTAAAAATGATGAGGCACTTGACAGATACAAGTGAGGAATTGGCAATGGCTAAGACAAATGAAATATTCTTGAAATGAATGAGTTGTAAGATTGCCCAGTGAACAGGAGGATGCTTTCACGTTAATAATGGCATCGGTTAGATGCTTAGTAGTGACAGACTTAAATGCTAGCAGGGTGCAAGGTGTTTAATAGGTCAGTGAGTGTTTGAGAAGGAGGGCTAATCGTATTCCCAACAGCTTGGACCATATTAGAGGAAAATGATTAAAACGTTTCACATTTATCAACCGAGGGCTCAATATAAAGTAAGAGATGGGGGTTTGCGATGTGTCATTGATTCTAACAGAGAGGCCTGTGGAGTCATGTTTATAGCTAAAACAGCCGAGTCATAATTAGAGATTGGTTTGTACTTAACTTACATTTGTGTAGCCCTCCATTTGCTTTCTGTTTTACAGCCAGTTCTCTTTATTAAACAGATTTCATAATTTAGCCAGGGCTGAGGTGGAATTTTAGGCATGTTAAGCCTAACATGAGCAATGTTGTTTGAAATGTTGAAGTGTAATTAAAATAATTTGAAATAGCTGAGTTGTTTGAAAAAAACAATTGTGACTTGTGAATCACAGCTCATAGTAATGGGAAATTAGGAATTAAACGTCAAACAATTGTTTATGGTCAGAAACCCAAATTTCTCAGCATAAACCTTTATTCGGTAAACAACCAGAAAATACAGTAAAACCAGGACCGTGATATGGCTGTTATTGTGTGTAGCTTCAGCTGGAGCCCGAACAAGATTAAAATAATTGATTACATGTAAAAAAAAATCACAAACTAGGGGATTCTCAGGGCAGCATACATAGACATTAAAATCGCCTAGAATCAGAATCATACTCAGGCATAACAGCTGATGTAAAATGGGACAGGATTTCAGGTAGGGGGGGCATTTAGCAGACACTTTTATCCAAAGCGACTTACAATCAGTACATTTGTGGGGTTCGACATGTGGACAGTTGGAGGAGGAGGGGGATCAAGGGGATCAAACCGCCGACCCTACGGTTAGTGGACGACCCGCTCTGTCCACCCGCTCTACCTACTGAGCTACTGCCGCCCCAACAATCTTGCCGTGTAGACCTGCAAGCAGCCAGAGAGAATGTATTATCCTTGGATGATCACGCCTCTTAGGACATGACAACGAAATGAATGGGAAAGCAAGTGTTTCCTTAGCCTGTATCTCCGTTCACTTGCCTCCACTCATGTTGGATTGTGTGTGTTTATGTGTTTGTGTGTGTGTGTGTTTGCGTTTGTGTGTGTGTGTGTGTGTGTGTGTGTGTCTGTGTGTGTGTGTGTGTGTTTATGTGTGTGTCTCTTAGGGCCATGGCAACACTGTACAGTGATCCTCAGTGGAGTATCAACATGGAACCAGTGCTGTCCAGACTGTCTGGGCCCTGGCCAGAGCTACTGGACCCTCTAGGGTGGCTACAAGACAGAGCCGGGGAGGAAAACTTCTCCCTGTCCGACATCTGGGGTGCGATGACCTCTGCTCTCTACCTGAACCATGTAAGGTTTGTCTCTAGCCTTGTGAGACCATCTTGATCTCACACAGAGCTCACAGTCTGTATCTCACTCAGTCAGTCTAGACTTGATGAAAGGCTCTCACAAAACTTAAAAACCAATCAATGCAAGTGCAGGTTGTTTTAGTTAATGACAAAGCAAGGAGCACCCAAGGAATGTGCACTGAGTAATAAAAAGTGTTTACACCACAAAAAAGAGATGAAAAGATTAATAGCAATTTGGAAGGCTTTTCTCAAAAGGAGAAGATGTTTTTGCTTCACTTCCAACCGGATTCGGCAAGAGCGAAGAGAGCAAAGGACTAATTTCTTTGATGTGATCTGATGGCTAGAGTAAGGTCAGAATGGTCAGTCAAAGTAAGTCAGAGCCCAAGTGGGGAAATAAATTGCTGCCCAGCCAAGACCAGACTGCCACAAAGTTGAATATCTGGAGGGCCTCATGAAGCCTCTGGTATTATTGTCAAATGCTATCATCAAACCATGATGGGTATTTTTCACCTTTTCCGTTAGGTCTCTTGTTTTTATGCTTCCAAACAAGACAGAGTAATGACACCATAGGGACAACAGAACAGCTTAGTTATTCCATGGGTGCCTTTAGATTGGCTCAGATTGTCATGTGGTTTCACGTGCAACCTTGGAACCTGCCACAGGCTTTGATTTGAGGCTGTGTTTGCTCTTGTGTCTGGGGTTGTTTGTGTCACGTCCTACCATGATACTGAAACTAGAGATGACTTCATTGTGGAGATTGCTAATAGCTGATACAAAGGCTCAATGATTTATGTTTGTGGTTACTATTGCGGAATTATCACATTATGTTTAAGGACTAGCATTTATAGTGGGAAAATGATCAATGAATGACAATACATTTTAAGTGTAGCAAATCACCTGTTTAAAGTCTGCATGGACCCCAGGAATGCGATAATCTTCATCATATCAACACACTGCAAACCTCTCTAAATACACCCTCTGGCACAAAGAACAACCTTAGCCAAACGTTTTCATGTCAGTCCCCTTCAAGTGTCTTTGGTGTCATTAAGATGGATCTACGGCATCTGTCAGAGGAGGCCAGCCGAAACAGCACCAACCCATACCCTGTCTACAGTGCCATAGAGAAACAGTGCTACAGCAGTGGCCTAGTAGAAGGTTGGAACACACGCACATACAGTGCACACACACATGCACACACACACACACACACACACGCATAAGCAACCTTCCATACACATGCATAGTCTCACACACACACACATCGCATACAAAAGCACGTGCACACACACACATATACACACCCCAACACACAAAAGCACACATACAAACATACAAACTTGGATTTACGAGGAAATTAAAAAATAATACTTTGTTAGATTTATAACCCTCTCGTTGTCTCCCACTCTCCCTATCTCTCTCCCTGCCTCTCCCTCTCAGCTCAGTGGTTTGAGGTCACTCCTCATGAGGCCGGCTTCACAGAGTTGGGTCTCTTTGTTCCAACTGCGTACCTGGGCAGCAGATTCCAGGGAGGGGAGCTGAAGGAGCAGAAGCCAGAGATGGATATGGTGCAACTGCAAGGTTATTTTCTTTGACCAATATAAAAAAAAGAATGTGGAAGAACATGTTTGGTTTTGTCTGAATCAAATCCGCGAGAAAATCTCTTGCTGTATGTTTATTTTCTATTGTTTTCTAGTTCCACAACACTTTCAGCTGTATGTGTGTGTGTGTGTGTGTGTGTGTGTGTGTGTGTGTGGGTGCGTGCATCATGTTGTTGTTTTGCAGGTGTTCTAGGTTCTGCTTTGGCACATAAGGACAGCCTTGACCATCTGCTTCCTGTTTCGCTGAACATGACTGCACCTGGTAATCCATTAAGAGCAAGGGCTGACATGGGATCATGGGGCTTGGTCTCCTCACCCTCTGGAAGAGGAGGCACAAGGCATACATGTATATGGTAGACCTCTGCAGTGTCATCCTGTGGAGACGTCATCTCATAATGAAGACATCTATTCAACATATTGAAGAATGGTTATCTATAAACATAATACCTTAGTTAATGATATGTCATATGCATGTTTGATGTTTGAATATTTGATTAGACAGACAAACAGAAATACTTCAATACTCCCAGAGGGAAATTGCTTTTGTTACAAATACTCCAGTGGAATGGTAAAATGGTAAAAGGGAAAAGAAAAACAGTATAGAAGTAATCACAGTGAAATATAAATATAAAATATAAAAATATGTAAAAATATACATACATATACATAAATCTAGGCATACACTATAAAAAATAAATAGCATGCACAAAGAAATAGCATGCACAATGTGCATACATACAATGAATTGAAATTGAAATTAAATAGAAATTTGAATTATAGCTTAATTATAATTACATCTCAATTGTATGAATCTTGGAAAACATTGGCAGACATCAATCTATCAGATAGATAAATAGACAGATAGATGGATGGATGGATGGATGGATGGATAGATAGGCTGCACTTTGAGGATCGAGGTAACAAAGGTGTCGTAGCCCAGACAGCTTAGTGTTATCGGCCCCCTGGCTGTTTGAAGCCGGCCGGTCGTCGTCGTTTTGTAACTGAGCCCTAGTGGTACGCGTGTGGTGCATCGCTCTCAGGTATGCATCCAGCGGTCCCAGTGATTCTAGTTGTACGACGGACGTCCTCAGGTCTTACAACTTATCTCCTCAGATACCCTCAAGGTTTCGGCTCAGAGCCTTTCCCTTTACATTTGGATGGAATGGTGTGATGCTCCTGTTTTCGTCTTCGGCTGTACTAAGTCAGTGTATGTTGTTTTCATTTGCAGTGTGTCTGATGCTGTTACTTTTGGTTTTGCAGATCATGTTTCTAAGGCCTATCTGCGTGGTTATTTCATGCTTGCTGTTCTGGTGGAGCTGCTCAAGAGCGACAGCAAAGATCCCAATGATAAGTCTCGACTGGACGAGCTGCTGAGAGACATTGAAGGTCAGGGTTTTTCACATATAGGGTCTGCTCATTGGTTAATAACAAATAGTAGTAGGACTATAAGTTGCTTATAAAACACTTTCCCTCCACACTATGCTGAAAGTATGTGGGCTAAACCTAAAGTAAAACATATCAAACTCAACAAAATATTCAACAAAATAGAGCCAAGACAAGCAGCAATACCATCAAAGGTTTTCATTTCAACAGTTTAAACTGAAAGAAGAAGTTGTTAACCTGATGCATCGACGGTGTTACTTTCTGCCCCAGATAAGCTACACAAGGAGGTGCTTCCCGAGTCGATGACCACAGAGGACCAGATCGACGTGCTGCAGCAGAGGATCCTGGAGATGACGGCGTCAGTCCAGACCTGGTGCCAGAACCTGCCCGATGGACCCTTGAAAACACACGGTCAGTCAGTGACAGCTTGATCCAGCTCGGTCATTGAAACTGTCACGTGATACGTATGCGTGTTACTATTACTTTGTTGTTATCAGTGCTGCCACCATATCTTGTGCGATGTAAGAACCATTCTAGAATAAAAGCTTCATGGCAAGAATGTCAACATGACCATAAAAGGAGGTGACCTTTGGTGGTCATCATGATAGGTCTGCATAAAGTCATTTAGAAGATGCTCGTATCCAAAGCGACTGGACAGAGTAGTGAATTGGAATCAGAAAAACAAGTCAATCTGTTGTCATTTTATTAGCAGTAGTGAAGAGAGTAGAAAGTAGATATTTCACATTTAAAGGGCTTTCTAAATTCTAAATTGCCGTTGATCCTCGGGACAAGCTGAAGCGCACATTTGCAGTTCTTAGAAGTTTTTTGAATTGAATTGACAATAACCTACGGCTCTTGAAAATGTGATCATGTGATTGACCATGAATTCAGCGGCATGTGATAAAGTGCCATCTTGTTTTCCGTGCTGCCCTTGCAGCTACTTGGACGATGCAACGCCTCCTCCCTTTGGTGATAAAATGGGAGTGGGGAACAACACAAAACTTCCTTTACCAGTTCGAAGGTGAGCTCAATGGTTTATCGGACTGAGATTAATCCGTTTTTTGTAATTTCATACATTTTTTGTCAACACATTTGGTCAACAGTATATTGTTTCAAACCAATGAAGTGCAAAGTGATCTTCAAAGATGTAAGAGAATACTATAAATGTAGTAGATTGTAGAAGAGTTGGATGTTCAGGAAAGAAAGTAAAGTCTTTCTTTCTTGGTTTCTGGGCAGATTCCAAGGTCCCACCTTGTCTCCAGGCAGAGGTGTTCAACCTGATGGACGGGGGCCTTCTGGTGAACGTGCCGTACCCTTCCTTCCTGGGAGAGAAGAGAGACATAGACCTCCTCATAGCACCAGAGTACAGTGCTGGTGAAATGTTTGAGGTAAATTGCCTTTCTTATACCCCCAGTCACCGCTATGAAACGTAATAGATTTGTGGTACGTTTGCCCTGAAGAAAAACATTCAAATTCTACTTGGTGTGTAAACTGACTTGATCTAACATGTAAATGCAGGAAATCTTTCATCAGATTCCTATTTGGTAAAAAATACCAAATACATCAAAATCTACCTACACCAAACACAGATTGTATCAGCTTGCATCCATCACCGTCAATGTTCTGGCACAGCATGGAGGAAGAAAATAGCCATGAGATTTGCTCAATACCTTTGCCTCAGACCCTGACCCTGGCCAGGGACTATGCAGCCAAACTGGGGTTGCCCTTCCCAGTGATAGACGACAAGGTCCTGGAGGACAAAAACTGGCCCAAGGACTACTATGTGTTCCCGGGAGAGCACGACCAACCCACCATCATATTCATGCCTCTCTTCAACAGGAAGAACTGCAAAGGTCTTGAAATCGTATATCTCGTACTGACACTGAGCTACACTCATGCTTGCACCACTATATTGGTAAGGTGCCTTATCTTCGCAATGTTTTTAAGGAAAATAGACGAACAAACAAACTAAACTAACGTTAATGTTAAATACTTTGTTTTTACATTATATTATATTTGGATGAAAAGGTGCTGATCTTTTGGGTGGTTTTTTTTTAAAGGCTGGTCCAAGTTTGCTGAAATGTTTCGCTGTGTTACATGTTGTATGATGACAGCCCACTTGTAAATATGATTGGAAATTAGTAGTAGATGGAATCCTGTACTTACACTCAAGTAGTGAGAACGTTCTTTAGAGCTTCACCCTTTACACAATCCCCTCACCAGTTAGCTTGTTTTAATGAGTTTATTGTTTGCACAACATAATAGTTCAAAAAAGGAAAGTGATGCTAGTTAAAAGACCAGATGTGTGAAAGGGTCTAGCCGATGTGAACGACGCCGTGTACCTTTGCCTCTCCGTGCAGATGAGGCTGAGGTCCAGGAGATGATGATGCAGTACTCCACCTTCAGTCTTCCCCTCAGCCCGGAGAAGATCGTAGCCCTGCTGGAGATCGCTCGCACCAACATGAGGAACAACAAGGACGCCATCGTGAGGGAGATCCACAACGCTGTCGTGCGCAGGCAGAGCCGCAGGTAGCTGTGTGTGTGTGTGTGTGTGTGTGTGTGTGTGTGTGTATGAACTGTTAATGGAAAACCAAACCGTTGTACCACTTACTGTAAATGAAGCGTGATGTAGTGGGTGTCATACATAGTAATCTGGGATCCAGCAGTCCTACCATTGAACTTCTGGGGGGAGACGGCACAGAGCCTGGGCCACAAACCAGCGACTTGCAAGGGGTAGAGTGATGCCTTGTTTCCTGGTGTCTCTGAACTGCTGATAGTTTTGTTCGCCAATTATGAGCTTACTTCAAGCAACCTGATTTGACAAAAGAAATATGAAGCGAATGACAACTAAGCCTAACGCCCTGTTACCCAAGATCTAAGCTTGTTTACCATCAGACTTTAGATTAATACAGAGTCTGAAGTCTTATTTGCATAAAATCTGTATAAAATCTGGACTTTTGCACAAAGTATAAACATGAACTCAAATTGCCCTCTAAAGGTTAAAGGCAACATTCTGGTTACAAATTAAATGATTGGATAGCCTACCTGCCTACATACCTACCCGGCTACCTGCCTGTGCACTCATTGCACATGACTGTAGTCTTCCAGAATGTTAGGCAGACCTATTGCTAAAGCTAGTGTCCTAGGCATGCGTGTTGGGGGCATGGCTTCTGACAGGCCTGAGGGGAGGGGTGGGATTCTTTCTATTGGAAGCTTTCAAAATTAAGCTGCTCCCGAATGCCAATCCTAGCTTTGACTGAAATAGATAACATATCAAACCAATCAGATTCTTTCTTTCTCTATTTCCTTTTCAGGAACATGGCAGACCCTGCACTGTAAAGTATGGCTGCATAGAATAATCAACGTAGCCTAATGTCGTTCTCCTGCAGTTTGACATCAGAGATCTATTTGATGGTTTTCACATGATTATTGATTTATGGAACTTATGGAAGGAAGATTAGCTGGTCGTCAAGGCATCAGCTAATGAGGACAAAACACAGGAAAAACACACACCCCCACACACACACACATACGCACTGACTATTATGACTAATACTTCCACATTATATTATATAACATCTTCCCGAGCCAGCGTTCCAGACCCTTATCTCTTCACGAGCTGTCGAGCCACAGATAATAGTAACAATGCAGAAGTAACCAAGGCCAGTGCCAGCATGTTTGTATTATTCACGAAAAACTATCTATCCATCTAAAAATGATCAGTACAATAACATCTGCATACCTTATTTTTAGGAAATCTGCCTGCACCATACCTATCAGTAGGTGTATATCTTTAAAAAACTAAATATACATTTTTTCATATTATAGTACTCATAGTTAGTATAGTACTTTGAACACAGTGAATGAACAGAGCAGAAATCTATATTAAATCAATATTTGGTGTGACCACCCTTTGCTTTCAAAACAGCAGCAATTCTTTTTGGTACACTTGCACACACTTTTTGAACCCAGTTTTGGAACCCGGCTGGTAGGTTGTTCCAAACATCTTGGAGAACTAACCGCAGATCTTCTGTGGATGTAGGCTTCCTCAAATCCTTATGTCCTTTCATGACAGACTCGATGATGTGGAGATCAGGGCTCTGTGGTGGCCATAACATCACTTCCAGGGCTTCTTGACTGCTGAAGATAGTTCTTAATGACATTGGCTGTATGTTTGGGGTCGTTGTCCTGCTGCTGAATACATTTTTGGCCAATCATACCCTAACGGTACTGCATGATGGATAGGTATCTGCCTGTATTTCTCAGCATTGAGGACACCATTAATCCTGACCAAATATCCAACTCCATTTGCAGAAATGCAGCCTCAAACCATGCTTCACTGTTGCCCACAGACACTCATTATTGTACGGCACTCCAGCCCTTCGACGAACAAACTGCCTTCTGCTACAGCCAAATATTAATCATTTTGACTCATCAGACCAGAGCACCTGCTGCCATTTTTCTGCACCCCAGTTCCTATGAGTCCCTTGGCCTTGATTCCAAGTCAGAGGTATGGCTTTTAGGCTGCAACTCTTCCATGAAGACCACTTCTGGCCAGACTTCTCCAGACAGGTGGGTGTACCTGGGTGCCTCTGGTTTCTGCCAGTTCTGAGCTGATGACACTGCTGGACATCTTCCAAATTCAAAGGGAAATAAGCTTGATGCGTTTGTCATCTTCTGCACTGAGTTTCCTTGGCTGACCACTGCGTCTATGGTCGTCAGCATTGCCTGCTTCTTTGTGCTTCTTGAAAAGAGATTGAACAGCACATCTTGAAATGCCAGTCTGCTTTGAAAGCTGTGTCTTGGAGAGACCTTGCAACTACCTTGTGTCTTGTTGCTGTGCTCAGTCTTGCCATGGTGTATGACCTGTGACATGTCTTCCACAACATCACCTTGGTAGCAGAGTTTGGCTGTTCCTCACCTTGGTGGCAGAGTTTGGCTGTTCCTCACCTTGGTAGCAGAGTTTGGCTGTTCCTCACCTTGGTAGCAGAGTTTGGCTGTTCCTCACCTTGGTAGCAGAGTTTGGCTGTTCCTCACCTTGGTGGCAGAGTTTGGCTGTTCCTCACACTGTTTTAAGCCTCCTGCACAGCTCTTTCTGTTTCAGTTAATGTTTCAACCTACATATGAAATGGTTGATCATACACCTGACTTTAATCCTAAAAAATCTCTGACTTTGTGGGAGTGTACTAAGAATTGTTGCTGGTTTGAAGGCAAAGGCTAGTAACACCAAATATTGATTTGATTTAGATTTTTATTTTGTTCGCTCACTTAGCATTTTGTAACTTGATAGAAATGAACGATTACTTTTTATATTTTTGACAGCATTCTTAGTTTCCAGCATTTTTTCCACACCTGCCTAACACGTTTGCACAGTACTGTATGTATGCTGAAAACAATTAAAGTGCAGTATGTTTGCATATTGTAGCGTGATGTCTTTATTGTGATACAGTCAGTACGGCCTCAACACTTCTCCCCAGCTTTACTGTGGTGAAAACAGACAGACAGAAGTACTTTAATAATCCCGAGGGAAATTGCCCAACAGACCTGCTGACTGCCGACATGGAGAACAGCAAAGACCCCTGGGA
>OMKQ01095766.1:0-10452 GCA_900302335.1 Phycis phycis
AGGGTCTGCGTGGCCTGGGAGCGGTCAAACTCTCCTTTCAGTCCCTCTGTCTCCAACTCCTGCTGAGCCTGACACAGAGCAGAGGACGTTCACTCTCCTGCTCATCAAACAGGACATTCTGAGTCTGCCAGTTTCCCCATCAACAGCAGAGCATAAACGCGGTACATGATAAAATGTTAAATCTACCTGTACTTGTTAAGGACATATTTTACTGTTGAAAGGGTTACGTTGATTGGATTAGTCATTTTATTTGCTTTGTTGAAAAAGTGAATATTAGGAATAATAATAACAATGAAAAAACATTTCGATTTCGGGGTTATCTTTACATAGGACTGGATGATATCGGGAAGGTCTGTAGGACAGGAGGAGGTACTATGACTGAACATGAATCTCCCGAGGAAGCTGTAGATCCAGACGCGTTTGCTACCTCATCGATGATGCTATGAAACTCCTTCTGCATTTCCTCTTTGATTTCTTGAATCTTCTCTGTGGGCACGGAGATGCCAGCCGTCTCCTCCTCAAACTCCTGCAGGAGGCTCTCCTCCTCCTCCTTCTCTTCCTTCTCCTCCTTCTCCTCCTCATCAGGACGCTCCTTCACGCGGTCAGCTTCTCGTTTCTGGGCTTCACTTCTGGCTTGGTTTCTTGCTTTCTAAAAGATACAATAATCACAACAATCTTAATAAGGATGGATCATGGTAAAGAGACACGCAGCCATCACCTGGCCTCACACTCACCTTCCTGTTGCTCTCCTTCAGGTGCTGTACAAACTTCATCAGGTCTGCAGGATCTGTGATTATTTTGAAGTTGAATTTTTCATCTAAAACGAAAAGAAATGAATAAATAATGACATTTTGCTTGAGTGCAACATGATATGTAATATATGATGAAAGTGATGTCATTCAGAATTCAGCCCATATCAAGCATTACATTCTTCGTCTTCCTCCAAGACTTCATTGTTTGACAGTGAATTTTCATCGTCTTCATTTGCTGCCTGTGGGGTTAAAACAAATTCTTGAATCCAAATTATTTTCTTGAATTACCAGAATGATCTGAGATGTGATGTTAAGTCTGTCACTCAGATATGAATAACACTGAATATTTAGGATGGTGGTGATGATGATGATGATGATGGTGGTGATGAAGATGATCCTAATCATTGCTTCAGTTCAATACCTTTGTCGTTGGATGGGGAGCAGTTTGTTTTGGATCTCCAGGTGGGGTTCTGCCCTCCCAGAACTCAGAACCCTCTTGTCCAGACAGCACATCCTCAGACCCATCTGTAGCGGTACCGTTACAAAATGATGTCATGAGTCTTCTGTGAAGCTGTCTCATTAACAGGCAAATACAGCGTTAAAAAAGTGAGAGCGGAGGACCTTGTGTGTCCTGCCCCCCCGGACCCCCATCCTCGCTGGCCACGGGGGGCTCGTCCTGTGCAACAAGCGCCGCCCCCTCCTGCCCCTCGTTCCCGGCCAACATCTCGTCCAGGGTCCGCAGCTCCTGGGAGATCTGCTCGACTTTACGCTTGGTGTCTGCTGCACGGCCAGGGAGGAAGAGAAGGCCGTCAGCCCCAGAACAGTGTCCGGACATTACAAACATCACAGACATCACAGACATCACCCTGCTTCCTCTGGCCCCACTCACAGACTTGGGCCTTGACGTAGGTCATGTACTGCTGGGCGCTGAGGGCCGGCTGGCACACGATGCCCTGGGGCTTGGTGGTGGAGGGCGGACGCAGGAAGGGATGCTGGCAGGTGCGGCCGGTGTGGACGGTCAGGACGTAGCGGCATGACTGCGGCTCGTCCACCCGGGCGATGTAGTCCCCGGAGCCCTCCTCACACACAAACTGAGGGGAAACACATCATTGGGCAGAGTCCTCCCATGCAGACCGGTGAGACGCACAGGTCACTTTGTGGGTTCTAGTCTCACCCTGACTTCAGTCTCCCTTGGGGTTCCATTCAGGTCACACCTGGAGCCATTCACGTAGGTCTGGCTGTGGTAGCGTTTCAGCCTGTGCTGCTTGGAAGCCTGAAGAGGAGAGCAGACCTGATTGTTTGCTTGTGGACTCTAGAGCAGGGTCAGTGTCATCATGCCCTTATCACAGGTGTTGTTTCTAGGTGGAACAGGCCCTAATCATTCTTCTTTCCATTTGTCTATGTCATAAATATAGAAAGTAATCCATAAAAAGGTTAATGTTACAGATGCTACAGTAAAGGATGACTGAGTGAAGTATAGCCTGATACAGTTCTGGCAGTAGGCTGGGGAACAGGGAGCTGTCTGTCCAACCATTCAAAATAAAAGCCCTAAGCAGTACAGTGACCTCATGGTTTCACCTTTGCAGTTTCATTGCTCCAATCAAATTCAGACTCGTAGGAGCCCAGGAACAGGACATCGCCTTTAATCTCTGTATCTGTTGAGAAAGTATGAATGAAACAATACATCACTCTGGAAGATGCTTTCACAAAAATAGGAATCTAAAATAGAAATTGAAAATGTAAAGGCCATACCTTCAAGATGGTACTGTCTAATAAACTGTCCATGGCAAAATTCATAAGTCCACCAGTCCTTTGTCTGCAGAAGGTAGATATAATTGACTCAATGTATGATACAATGAATACGATACATCTAGTGTCAACTGAACATACATAATGAAATGTCCAAAGGATTTAATGAACTTAATCCATCTTGAATGTGTCCACACTAGAAGGGCTCACAAGGAGAACCACTGCCTTGTGTTTTGAGGCTCAGGCTTCCAGAGCAAATACGAGGTTTTGCATATTTTCAGCAGGATGGTCAGGTCCTTTATTTGAATAATACTTTCAGTGTGCACCAGGACACTCCACTGTTTGTGTGTTAGTTTTAATAAGATGCTAATGAGATCACAAGACAGACCAGTTTGGAGGGTGAGGACCAGACTATTGCTAAGGCCCGCCCCTTAGTGTGAATCTAACATGTTGTAGTAAGTTCATAATATATCATGTTAATGTATTGAACAACCTTAACCAAGCAAGGAGCTTTGTGCATGGCTCCCAGGAGCTCCGGGATGCTGGGTCCAGCGTAGCTCGGGGCTTCGGGCTCGGACGCAGGGTCTTGATGGAAACGCAGAGCTTGGGCTGGAAGTCGACACTCATACAGCTGCTTGTATTTGTTCGACACCATCATGACCTCGTCGGTCTGGGTCTGTACAGCGACACAACGTGAACAAAACAACAGTTATCCTTCAACGTAAGTGTCAACGGAGGCTCAAAACACGTCGTTTGGACCTCAGAACAGACCAAAATGAAGCTACATTTACATTTACATTCAGGGCATTTAGAAGAAGGTGAAACACTTCATTGCTGTTAATACAGTAAGCAAGTCACCAGAACAAGTTTCAAGCATTCCAATTGCTAGGTTAACCATTGCTAGTAAACAACATCTCTGGCTAAGTGCTAAGTTACAAAGAGCAGTTATAAAGAACCTAACGTTGCTGTGAGGGCCAGGACCCCACCAGGGTCCCCGCTGATAGAGCATCATAGAGTTCAAAATCATCAGTGGATGACCAGAACCCTGGTACCGTATCTTCTCCTCCAGATGGTCCTACAGACCAACCCGAGCTCTGCGGTCTCACCTGGCCCAGGATGACCGGATCGGGGAGGATTTGGATGCCGTACTTCATGTCATTTAATTCCTCTAAATTCAAAAAGCCACACACACAGCAGGGATATATCTGTAGGAACACGGACAGTATACTGGACCACCGACCCAAAGCAGCCATGATTCTCTTACAGCCGTCCGTCAGAGAGACGCAGCAACTGACGCGCTCACCGGGGATTGGTGGAGCGCTCACAGCGGGTTCACCTCATTGGCTTAATACTCCGTCAATAAAATTTTTTCCCTGGGTGTACTCGATTTCAAGACGACACAGCGTAGGTGGGCGGTTCTGAATTCAGGCACCACCTGACTTAGTAAACATCCAAACACCGCTCGTCTGTGAGCACCACGAACCGTGTAGTGTCTTCCAGACACGAACCGGCCGCCGATTGGCTTCCTCTGTGAGGCGTCACGGGGCACTTTATAACGCAAAGAGCGAATATTCAAAGAAAACATTCACAATAAACATACATTTCGGATGGTAGTTGTTTATTCACTGATTTCCTACCAAAACGTGAATTTGCCCAACATATGGTAAACTGATTTGATATTAGCCCTCGCACGCCGGGTAATACAGATACAGTGGTCCACTACTAGTCCCACAGACACACCCTGCTCACACGCACCCACACGCACCCCACCCTGCCCACACGCAGCCACATCCTGCCCACACACACACACACACACACACACACACCCTGCCCACAGGCACCCATAGATCCACATGACCACAGTGCCATAATTATCAATCAAGTAAATAAAATTGAGCATAATTGGCCCATTTGTTGTGCTCTACAGTAGATTCACTGGAAGGACGGCGCTGCGCTGGACGCTGCGCTGCGTCCCAGAACACCGCGTCTCCTCTAGGAGCGGAGCGTCCGTTCAGCGGACTGGTGTTGCAGTACGTCGTACAAGAAACAGAACGCCTGTCCGGGTCATGAAGACACAGTGAGAGGGTAGAGAACACAGAATACAGGGAAACTGGTCGCTGAAGAAATGGTGCATGTTATATTTAAGGTAAGCTTTTTCCTAATCCTAGCGGCTGGCGGCCTGTCCTGTGATGCTGGATCTAAACGGGTTGAGACGGGCTACCTCGTCTACAGAATCTAGTTTGATGGGATCCTGAAATATCAAATTTATTTTTCATTCAAAGCTTCTTCATTATTTTGATTTTAGGAGCGTTTGGTTTTTGATAAGCCAGCCATAATGTCTGTAGCTAAGATGATGTCTGGGCTGTTTCCTTTAATGAGACATTGCTCATCAACGCCGGGGCCAAGCCGTCTGCAGACAGGCCAGACCCAAACATCTAGAATATAGATCGTAACCCGCTTTTTTCTCAACATCCTGCATTTATTTGAATCTATAGATTCTATCGTTGTACAATAATATCACGATAGATGTGGAACAATTCGCAAATGGGGAGATTGAATGAGCAGAATGGCGAGGAGGCTGGGGGGTCCTCAGAGAGCCTTCCACGGACCAGAGACATGTCCTCTAAACTCATCTCCTTGCTTCATGTTTGGGGTGAAACGATGTGAACGCCGAGTCAACAATACAGTATTGTCCGGCGAAGTCCGTTCTGGTACTGTATGGTACCAGAACTAATAGTATTGTGTCATGATTTTAGATATCCGAGGAAATCTCGGGTCAAAACAAACCAAACCAGCTGCATCCTGGTAGGCATAGCGCTCGCTGCATCTCTGTAAGTTAGCAAGATGACAGACATCCATGAATTAGGCCTATATAATATTCTATTACTGTAGTATTCAACATATAGCCTATAAACAGATAGGTTGTGAATTGAGAAGAGAAGGTTCTGGTAGGATAGGTCATCCTGGCCAGAACCACTGATGTTCTGGTCTAAAGTAAAATGCCCAATTATTCTTAAAGAAGAAACGGCTGGGCTCCCGGCCTGTCCACTATTGATTTACCGTAATGGACGCTGTAGAACCCACTTTTGTTGCATGGCTGATATCATCCAAGCAGCTGATGTATTGTGAGAAATACAAAGTAAGTATCACGCAGTCCCATGTATGGTGGAAATGTAGTGAAACATCAAGTTAATTTGAAATGCTTCATGACAGACAGACAGACAGATAGACAGAAATACTTTAATGATCCCTGAGGGAAATTGCAGTCGTTACAATACTCCCGGAAAAGAAAAGACAGACGCTCTACGTATAGTAGAGTGTTATAAATATAAATAGATCATATAAACCTATGTAACAATATACAAAAAAATATAAAAAACATACATAAATGTACATACATCTAGGCATACACTATAGAAGTAAATAGCATACACAAAGATGTAGCATGTAAGGTTAGGTAAGCGGAGTTCATGAATGACCAGTTATGAGGTGACCACTAAGATGATAGTGACCCCTAAAAGGGAGGGAATGGCAGACTCTCAGAGGGAGGTGTTGTACAGTTTGATGGCCACAGGCAGGAATGATTTCCTGTGTCGCTCTGTGGTGCATCTCGGTGAGAGGAGTCTTCTGCTGAAGGTACTCCTCCGCTGGGCCAGGGTGGAAAAGAGAGGGTGAGAGGCATTGTCCAAGATAGACCGTAGCCTGGACAGCGTCCTCCTATCTGCCACGGTCGTCATAGTGTCAACCTACATATCATTTATATACATACATACACATGCATAGAAACATATATACATATATACATTTCATTTATATAATTTATACACATATGTACATATCATTTATATACATATATGTAAATGATATGCATAATATAACAACAAGAGTTACATTTATATATACTGGGGGAGCTAGCAGCCTGGGCCAATAGGGGGAGCTAATGTACCTCCTCTAAAATAGAGACTCAACACATTCCTTAATCCTGCTCTCCAGCCCCCTACCCACTAACACTATCTCCTACCCCCTACCCACTAACCCTATCTCCTACCCCCTACCCACTAACCCTATCTCCTACCCACTAACCCTATCTCCTACCCACTAACCCTATCTCCTACCCCCTACCCACTAACCCTATCTCCTACCTCTACCCACTAAACCTATCTCCTACCCACTAAGAGAGACACAACCCTATCCTCCAGGAGGAGAGACACCTGCTCAGCGACGTCAGAGGGAAGGAAGCAGAACGTCTGTTTCAGTGTCCAGTGGAGGAGAGGAGCTGAAGTTAGGTGGGTGTGAGGAGGAGGTGAGGAGAGGAGAGGAGGAGGTGAGGAAGGAGGAAGATCAATTTGAGTGAGACACACACACGCGTGAGACTGATCTTCATCTTACTGCTGAACTCCTGAAGATGCCAGCACATGTAACCATGGCAACAAGCAGACCTACTGCACAGTGAAGAACATCAGTGGTGCTGATTCACAAGGAGGTCTCACTAACTAACCCTAACTAACTAACCCTGCACTGTAGAACCAGAACAAAGCCAGGCTATAGAAACAGTTATTATTATTATTATTATTATTATATTCCTTAGCTGGAGGAGCACCCATGGGTGAGTATGTTCTGGGTCACTGCAGCCCCTCAAGTCACTAAGCTACACTAGTAGTTAGGCTGCAATACCAGCCAGCCATGACACACACGCACACTTATCAACTGATTGTTTTTTCCTTTCCATGTTAAAAGGATTTGTTAAAACAAATGTAAAAAACCTGACAGTATCACGTAGGATGTCTGGACGCCAGCGTCTCTCACACCCTGCCATCGAGTCAGACTCCCACTCACAGAATCCAGCCTGCATCCAAAACAGCTGGAAGAGCCACAGCAGCTCAGACGTCCTGGTCCATCCATCATCCATCATCCATCCAATACTACATGATTAACTTTCTTTCTCTCTCCTCATCCAATTCAACTCACAATACCATCACATCAGTCATTCCCCTCTCTCACACACCCACCTTGACTCTAGAGTCACCACAGTAGAGTGTGACTCTCACACACCCACCTTGACTCTAGAGTCACCACAGTAGAGTGTGACTAGAAACAGTACAGTCTCACTAGGAGGAGAAGCAGTGGAGAAACTGAAATAGGACATGGAGTTCAGCCTATTGCACCTCAGCAGAAAAACCAAATCATTAGCTGAATGTTTCCACAGCCTGCTGGAGGCGACAGATATTAGCTATTTCCAACCAGAGTCTTTGTCTGCAGGCTGACAACTTGGCTAATGTGTATTAAAGATTGATTCACCCCCCGTCTCTCTGTCTCTCCCAGTTAGATGTGTGAACAACATCTAAACAGGCCTTCGGATCCTTGAGAAAGGCTTCACCCTCACAGTTGTGACCACGTGATCCTCAAGCTTTGTTCTGAAGATCAAAACTGAAGATGTTTAATTGATCTATATGAAAAAGATCTATGTTCCCAAGGATCTACGATACATTGTGCATGTTAGTGTGCGTCTTTTAAGTTTTAGCAGATATTAATATTAAATAGTATGCAATACATAGGGAATACTATGTACTGTCATATTGAAGCTGTGCATACTAAATAACGTGTATCTGTATCGGATATCCTTAGTACATCATCATCTTGACTCTCCTCACACACTCGGCCCAGCCTTCATAACCTGTTACAGTACTGCCTTCATAACATGTACCTAGTCCTAGTTCTGCATTTACAATAAATACGTGGCATAGGTTGCAGGTTTGAAGTAATGGAGCATCTAGGGTGCCTATCGGAGAGGATCATGGGAAATTGAGTTTTAATTACAGGAGCCTGTCAGCCTAATTTCGGTAATCAAGCCGAAAGACGATGAGATCCAAAGGAGAGGGTGGAGAGAGAGCATGTCTCTGTCATCAGGGTGTATGACCTCTGAGTGAAACAAGCCCTGACGTTATGAAGCCATAACCATTAGCCAGGACAATATGCAGCCAATCAAGCACCTTAATGAGGCCGCTCCCCTCCCAGAACCAGACCCATCTTGTTAGCTCAACGTTATGACCCCTGCCCCCCTCCCTGGCAGGAGAGTGTTTGAAAATGGCAGACGTTTCATGTGACATCAGTGTGTGAAGCATGTGTGTATTCATGCGTGTGTAAAGGATAGTAGAGTGCTAGTAGTAGAGTAGACTAGCATTATGTAGGTTAGCATGCTGTAGGCTAGCCTGTGGTATGTTAGCATGATGTAAGCAAGCAAGCAGTGTTGGCTGCGTGGTACCATGCTGTGTGCTAACAGGCAGCTTCAGCTGTGTGCTAGAATGCTGTGTGCTAACCCAGTAGCTTACAAGACATCAAACACAACATACAACATAAACAGGCTGGCAAAAAAAAGAAAAACTGCCTGAATAATATGGACAACAAAAAGATAGTCAGTAAAAAAGTCCACATGCTGTGCACTACAGGCAGCGTTAGCTGTGTGCTACAGGTCTCTGATATCAATAATCAATGCGAGGAGACAAGAGGGACTAGAACACACATGAAACAGATCCCTGGGCCAGCTGAACACAGCAGAGCTATGCTATGCTGTTAGCATCTCCAGCTTTATGCTCAGAGATCCTTCCTGATCAATATTCATGTGGACTGCTGCTGTGTGTGAATACCAACCACTGCCCCACATCTCAGGACATATTTACTCTGAATGAACAGTGACAATAATAATAGAATCATATATAATATAATATATATATAATAATAATAGAATCATTGTTAGGACACTGCTATTTGAACACCCTGACCTTGGCATGTGGCCTACAAATATAAATATGTAAATAATACATTGTAATTAAACAATAATACACACGATCATGATACATACTACACTATTATAAATAATATATGAGCGAGAACAGCACACACGCTCACTACCTCACTAGAAGAAGGACATTTAGCAGACGCTTTTGTCCAAAGCGACTTACAACAGTACATTTGTGGGGTTCAACGTGTGGACAGTTGAAGGTGGGGATCGAACCCCAACCCTCCAGTTAGTGGACAACCCGCTCTACCCACTGAGCTCTGCTGCCCTACCTCCCCCACAGCTCACTATCTCACTATCTTACTACCTCCCCCACAGCTCACTATCTCACTACCTCCCCCACAGCTCACTATCTCACTACCTCACTACCTCCCCCACAGCTCACTATCTCACTACCTCACTACCTCCCCCACAGCTCACTATCTCACTACCTCCCCCACAGCTCACTATCTCACTACCTCCCCCACAGCTCACTACCTCACTACCTCCCCCACAGCTCACTACCTCAGTACCTCCCCCACAGCTCACTATCTCACTACCTCGCCTTCTGTCTCGCCTTCTGATGACAAATGTACTCTTTGTAAGTCGCTTTGGATAAAAGCGTCTGCTAAATGCCCTAAATGTAAATGTAAATGTACCTCCCCCACAGCTCACTATCTCACTACCTCACTACCTCCCATACAGCTCACTACCTGCTGACATCCCATAATAAAAGCTAGTCCAGCTGCTGCACACGCCAAGCAGAGGAGTGTGAGATGGAGAGGCAGGTCATTTGGTTCTCTCCATGTCTCTCAACATCACTGACCTCTTATCATCCATAGGCAATAAACACATAGGAATGACCACCATCCCATCAGCTTCCTGCCCAGACAGGATGTTTACCATTCATCGTCAGGACGACCGAGTCGACCTCCACAAGCAGAGTGATTACAAGTCAAACAGATGAAACACATCCCTGAACAGATGAGGAGAGAGGGAGGAGAGAGGGAGGGAGGAGAGAGGGAGGAGAGAGGGAGGAGGGAGGGAGGAGAGAGGAGAGAGAGAGAAGGGAGGGAGGAGGGAGGGAGGAGAGAGGGAGGAGAGAAGGAAACAGACAGGAGAGAGGAGAGAGGAGGGGACATCATCACCCCCCATGTTGCCATGACGATTACCCCC